>CM021101.1:947432-982185 GCA_007115665.2 Sequoiadendron giganteum | reverse complement strand
TATAGCTTGGACCTATTTTGAATTCAATTCTTGGCATGATTTTATTCTCCTAGATCTAATGTTGGCTTGTAGTGTTGTAATTTTGGGAAATTTGGCATAAACAAGTAAAAATACAAGGTTATTTCACATAATTTCTCCTAGCAAGTTTACAAGTGACCTAGCAATTCAAGTATTCAATCATTATATAAATTTTATGATCAAGAGAGCAGTCAAGATAATTCGAGAGCATTCAAGAGCTGATTATCAAGAATTTTGGAGCTATATTCAAGACTCAAGGAGGATGTCAAAGTCATCATGCATCATGTTTGTTTTTTATCTAACATTTGTGATGTAGGTTTCATGATTCAAGCAAGCATTCAAATAAATCATCTCATATCAATAATCAAGAGTCAAGATCTACATTCATGCTAACCATTTCATACAAGATTGCAACCTTTGCTCTAAGGGTTTGGTGAGTTGCAACATAGCATATTTGTTTATTCACCATTCCTTCATTCTATTTCATTTCATTTCAAGGTTTGATTACCAAAATGGGGTTTGACCAAGGAAAACCCCTATCCACTAACAAAACAACATTTTTCTCTCCTCTACATGTGTGATTACAGATCTAGGTGTTTTTGAGCTTGAAGATCCTTTGAAGACTAAGTTGCAATATTGAAGAAAGTTTTCAATGTTGCCAAGAAGTTTTCATATTCATGAAAATTCACATACAAAAAAGAATTCAAAGTTTCAAACTCAAAGATCAAATAGGAGATAAGCTATAGAAGATAACTAGAGGATACCTAAGTTTTAGCAAAACCCTGATACTAGGACTAAATCACCACCTTGGACGTATGAGTCCCAGTACCATTTTTAGTCATTTTTTTAGATCCTGATTTACCTATTGCAAATTCTAGATTCAACCTAAAACCCTAAATTGGGACTAAATCACCCAGTCTAGCGTATGAGTTCCAGTTCACATCAAAATTCATAATTTTGGGATTGCAAACCTTGCTTCATGCATCTTCAATTTTATAGGTGCCCCTTTGTTCATTCTCAATTTTTTATTCTGCTTTCAAGTTTCATTTCCTAGGTTACATAGCTAGACAAGTGCATATCATTTGCATTTCCTTCTTTCTAAAACTTTTCTTAGTGGTGAGCCCCCCTTTTCTTTAATCACACCCAAGGAGACCTTTGTAACAACCCCTTCTCTCAATTAAATCAATAGATTGAGACCTCTAGGGTTTCCTTGAATGAACTAAGAGAAAAATAGGGTCCCCCTCTCTTGTTGTTCCATCTCCTAAAAGGTGGATAAATCCTCCCCTATTTCTTTGTGTTCATTTTGGTGAACCTAGCCTATGGACAACTTATTTCTGATTCGGAATGCATTTCAGTCATAGATCTAGCTTACATTAACTTTGCATTAGGTCTTGCATTAGTTAATTTGCATTTAGGGATTCTAAATCTTGCATTAGTGAAAGTGCACATAGGTTTCATTTTGCATCTTGCATCATTGAATTTTATTTAAAATTTGTAATTGCATACATTCAAGACAACATACAAACCAAAAACCTTAACATTCACTCAAAAATTTCTGAATTTAGTGTCAAAACCCTAATTTGGGACTCATATGCCCCTTTGGGTGATTTAGTCATGATTTAGGTTGTTTTACCTGACTTCTAGGAATTTTGTGTTGACTATTTTTCAACATTTTAACCCTTCAAAAACCCTAACTAGGAATCATAAGTCCCTCTGGGTGATTTAGTCCCATATCATACTTGAATCTGTTTTTCATAGCATTAAAAACCTTGTTTTTGTGCTTTTGTTTGATGTTGTTAGATCTTTGTTTCAGATTACTGAGATTCTATTTCATTCATTTCATCAGATCTAGCTTAATTTGGTGCATTTGTAAACATAAGAATCAAAATTCAAAATTAAAGAATATCATTTATCTTGTGTTCATTGCATTTATCTTGCATTCATTGATTTTCCCTTGCATGAGCTTTACAACTTGGTGTCCTATTGCTAATACTATAATGAGACGTAGTTCAAGACTCATGTTATCCCGCAATAGCATACTCATTATGGATCTTGGGTTATCTATCTCTTTCACTCATAGTGTTGACACTAGTTAACTAGGTATGGACCATACCCTTAACAACTCTTTACCTTCAAGTAGTGCGACAAGTATTGAAACAATGGTTTCTAGTGTTCCTCAAGAAAACATAATCCAAATCCATGAAGAGTTAGCAAACCTACAACATCAAGTGAGTACTGAAAAAATTTCCAACACTGTGATTCCTACCATAGATAACATACATCGCATGATTGAAATTTAACAAGGAGTAGAACTTGTGCATAACCTAGCTCATATTTTGGCAAACATCTTACCTCAACAACTAGTTGTGCTCAAACTTCAAACAATACTCAAAGTCAAGGAGGAACTCAAATTCCTCCTCCCACAACCATTGCCTCTATTCCTGCCTATACCAACCCTCAAGTTACCACAATGATGCAACCTACTAGTAATGTCTTTCCTACCTTGGGTATTTTCGCTAGCAATCCTAGTACCTTTGTGGCATCTCACGTCATATTTCCTACCACTTAACCTGTTGATGTTTTTTTCAGCAGGACCTTGAAATCCTCTAAAGGGTAGCCAACCCTTATGCTCAAGAATCTTTAAAGTTAGTGGCCAACAAACAAGTAAGAGTTTTGAGGCCCTTACTTCTACTCTTCGGGATCTATGAAACCCAGGAGGGTATTCCTTATCATGTTCATGTGATATTTATTTATTCAAGAATATTTCTCCACACAGATCAATTCCTATAAAGTAAAAACAGATATCCTTCATTAAATATTTACCCAGGACCTTTAAACAAATTATTATCTACTGCAAGGAATTAGATGGCACTTCATATTGGTGCATTGTAATTGAAAGTTTTTTAATGATTTTAATTATCATTCCAAATCCCTAGTCAAGTGCATTACTAGCTCACTTATCTTTAAGATAATCTAATGAAGAGATCAGTGCTTCATCTATTGGGCTAATGGAGTCACAATTGCAATAACCAGTAATACCATAGCCATTTAACTCATAAATTGGTGGACTATTGTTATACTACTTTGTAGTATTCAACTCACTATGTCTAAAACATAACTTCTTACCAAATCCTATGTTCTTTCCTCCCAAATTTTTAACCTTATTTTAACATTTAATCAATTATTTGAATTGAAGCAGAAATAAACCCACTCATTCAATTAAAACAACTGAATATAAACAAAAATATCATTAACCATTTCATTCATAATTTGCAAGAGAATTACATAGGAGAGTATACACTTTAGAACTAATATTTATTCTGTAATTGTTGCTATTGTAAAACTATTTTAGGATCACTACATACACGACTCATACCCTAGACTCCTTACTATTCTATTCATCAGTCTTTTTTACAAAATGCTCCTTCCTAAGCTTAGCTTTTCACCTAGACCATTCTGAGACTCAAAACTCGAACCTCTGTAATCAGCCTTGAAATCCCTTTTATAGAGTAAGGGAGCAACAAGCAACAAGCTGAATTACAGTTACATTTCATTCCATTTTAAAACTAATTTCACCTGAATTCGAGACATTCCCCAGATAGTTACATGTAATCATTTACAAAAAAGGAGAAAGAAAAAGAACAAAATTCCACATGATTTGTCGAAGAAAACCAATTGAGCCACCAAACGGTAACGTTAATTGTTGCATCATCCTCCAAATTCCATGTCTGCATTGAACAAAAAGATTCTTCATCATACCTGCCGAAAGGCACCCAAGTCAGCACAAAGGAAAAAAACCAACATATGCAGAGAAAAGCGAAAAAATGTCACCAAGGCAATATTATCATCAAAATGAAAAAACTAGGACAAAGATGGAATCCTTCTCAATCAAAACTAGAGTACACATGCCCGCTTTGTATCCTTATAGAGATTGGAGAATCCACCCCTTCATCTTCATCAAAGTCCATCAAACTAGCCATGGTGAGTAAGTAATGGCGATAGCCTAAGTCAGTTTCAACCTCACTATCCAAGGGACCATCCGAGATTTCAATGGGAGAACTATGTCATCCCATGATTATACTTATTCTTCCTTCGTGCTTTCCTCACAATTTTCACAAGATCTTTCCCTTTATATTTGACCACTTCTCCCAAGACGACTCGACTCCTCAAATGATAATTTCTCTTCACACGAACCTGCACCGACTTCTTACCATAGGAACCCTTCTTGCCCTTCTCCTTTGGAGTTATTATAACTCTAGGTGTATTTTTCTCTTTCTCAGGAACATCATCATATGACTTTAGCAAACTAAGTCTTCTAGACCTTCATACTAGGGAAGTGGATACAATGGAATTACTCATTTTCACTGAAAATAAGCTAAGAGCAATAAAACCTCACAATTGCAGATTGACCCTTCACTAGTTTCTCAAAAGGATTTTGCAGAAACAAGACACTCAAATCCTCATGATTCTTATGAACCTAAAGAGATTACAAAATATAACACTCTCACTACCCTTCTCATGGACTTAGAATTTTTCAATTTTTGATTGTAATTATGAAAAAATAAAGGCTATCAACTCCTATTTATCAAGCAACTTGAGCGTCTGAACCATCAATGCTCAAAGAAGTCCAAAATGAGTGAGCAGATGATCAACAGATGGATTTCGAATCACAGTCGTTAATCTCTTAGGGGCCTTAAAACTTGTTTATCATCTTCAATGATTGCAGGAGAGAAATAATTCATGTACATTAGGATCGAATTTGAGTAATCCTGCATGTTTCTTCTACCATTAATGCTTGCTCATGCAAAGCAAAATGACTATTATGTTCATATCTCTGGTTTTTAATAATAGTCAGCGATCTCCTAGTGAAGTGGCCTATTGAATGACTCAGATTGAGTCAACAAGATTTGAATTCCATCCCCATCACTTGAAAATCCATTGGCCAATGAAAATATGCCAACTAGATGCCAACTCATCCATCCCTGGGCTCCACCATCTTCTTCCGAGAGTGGGAAGAGATACATGTGTCATTAGCCCACTAACCCCACTGCCTTTTAGAAAACATTATTTTAATCTCACAGGGTAGTGAGGAACGATTGAGATTAACCCACAACATCATATCTCGACCGTTGATTTGGAACCTTAAAGCGTTGAGCATGATAGCGGAGACTAGGCCCTACACCTTTGGTGGTACACTCGTCCTTAGCTCGCTGACCCCACTATATTTCAAAAAATATTATTTAAATCTCGCGGGGTTGGCGGGGAACGGTCATGATCTAACCTTCATATCTAACGGTCAGTAAATTTGCACATGCAACAAATTTATTTTTAAACATGGGGACCAGACAAGTTCGATGAGACCTAGACCCTCAGGAAGTTATGACTTAAAAGACTTAAGTCATTTAATACGAAATCTTTAGCTGGACCATAGGAATTATTAAAATGATGAAAAGGCACTTGGTGATAGACAGACCTAGACCAGGGGGCCAATAATATATGATTCTGATGGCTCAAGATATAACTCAAAAGACCTGAAACCGAGTGTCACAAGTTAATGAAGAGATAGAATGCCCAAGGTTAAAATAAAGGAAATATAAAATGAGGTTCTTTAGACCAAAACCCTAAACCCTACCCTAAGGCAAAGAGGCAATAGAACATAACCAAGCAAAGAATTAGCTCAAATTCTTAGGATTTTAGAAGCTCTACCAGTGGCTCATGCTCGAGGACATATACCCCTGGCGGGTATGGTGAGAATTTAGATCTCATGGTTGAATAAAACTAGCTCAAAGAGACAAAAACCCAAGAGCTTGCTAGGACAAGGCAAGCAGACACAACCAAAAGCAAACACACCAGACCTATATATAGTATATACAATGTGCCTTCCTTTTTAAAATTTCCATAAGCCTCTTTTGATGTACAAATATTAAGTCTGCCTCATGTAATTCATAGGCTTCAATCCTCAAACTGGTGGCCCAAGGCCCCTAAAAACTTAGAACAAACTCTTACCTTTGTCAAAGACTTTATTCTTTGTTGTCTGCAGTGGATCAATAGTTCTACCAATAATTTCCCAACAATCAACTCCATTGTGATTAGCATCATCAACCATACATGTCATGTTTCCAAATCCACCCTCATCATCATAGAATGTGCTTGACTGAAAAATACAATCAAATGACATTTGGAACCCATACATTCTATAATGTATATAACCAATATGTTCATTAGCCTGCTCCATTACATTCTTATCTAATTGAATTGAGAAAGTGAAGCATTCTTATTCCACTTGATCATTGACATCATATTCAGTTTTCACATCAAACTAAAAACTTTCATAAACACTTTGTTGTGTACTATGCACACAACCCCCAGGTGCATCAAAAAGAAAAAAATGCATATTCAAGAGCCTCCTTGAATTGGGAATCATATGCATCATCAACATCCAAGAAATAAGTAAATGCATTCATTTCGGTTTCAATGACAAGTGTTGATTCATTCTTCAAATCATCATCCAACTCAATGCAAAATACTTCAAAAGTAGGCTCAAACAATTCATAACCAATAAGGTCAACGAAAATACATTCATGTGCATTGGTAACTTCATGTGCACTATCAGTTGATAGGTGTATTGACCCAAATGTGAAAGACTCATTGTAATATAAAATTGGTCCATTAACAATTGAGCAAGAACCTCCATTCTCTTTCACATAGATGCTTTTCTCATTAGAAGAAGATATGTCCATATTCATATTGTGAAGATAAGAAACATCAACAGAGAAACAATTGTATTCAATTTGACATTCACTAACATGAGATCCACCATTATTTTTCACTTTTGGATGCTTTGCACATGGATCAAGAAGCTTTGCAATATCAACACAACTTGAAACTTTATTGACATATGAATCAACAGGCTTTTCAATATTATTAATGGGTAACAATGTTGATTCAAAATCCATATGCCCATCACAATGTACAATTTGGTCATTCAAAAATGAACCCCATGTTCCATCAATGTGTACATCATCATCCTCTTTATACATCACAAATATTTCCATATTTGCTTCATATAAACAATCGTGAACAACAGGGGCATAAGCACATTCATCAATGTATTTATCATCTCTAGCATTTTGTTCAGGATCAGCATATTGAACACGCACATTCTTATCTTCAAATTCTTCATCATTTGCACAATTAACATGCCCCATTGATGGGAAACCCAAACTACATTCTAGGCACTCATCATATGAAATTTTTTCATTCACTTGTGGACAAGTGACATCATGAACACTTATATCATTGCATCCTTCATGTGAGGAAAATACCTCTAGAGAATCCTCATAAAAGCCACCACAATCCTCAGAGAAACAATCAAAAAATTCAATCTCATCATGATCCTCACCACAAGAAAATTCATCACTACATAAACCATGCTCAACATTTTCAGAATAAATGCTTAAAGTTGCATTTGCAAGATCATGATCACTGGATTGCAATGAAATATCAGCTACACTTGCATTGTCTTTACTGATCAAAACATGATGTGTGATGACATCTTGCACCTCTTTTACTTCTTCATCACCTAAGATATTACAAGGAGAGCCTTCATGCATATTTATTTTGTCATCACCCCATGTACTTTTGTCCTCATCACTGTTGTATTGATCCAAATATGTGTTCATGAATTGATTATAACCATTACCCTCATCCATACAACAAGCTAGATATTCATTTTTTGATATTCTCTTTTCCTTTGCTTGCATTTTTTTCTGATCTTTCTCAATAAGAGAATTGATAGCTTCATTTTGATACATCACATTTTGTGCATAACCATACTTGGTTGCTTCTACAATCTTTATCCAATCAAGTACTTGATCAAAACTATGGGGTTTCAATTCCTTTGGTAGAGTAATCAGCCTAGACTCATAGATTTCACAAAAAAATCAATGCACACTAAATCCTCAGGTCTGAAATATTTGGGGAATTCCAGCAAGGCATCCAAAAACCTCAAAAATAAATCATCTGGTGATTCTCCCTTATGTCTTTTCATTTCATACAATCCTTGAACAAATTTTTTTTGATCAGCTTTGCTCAAATTTTGTGATGTTCAATTTAGAGCTCACTATGATTCGCATGTTGTGATGATGGAGAAATCAAGACACTTGAAGCATTATCACCTTGACCATCATTTATATTGTCTAATTTGTTAATCCTATTTGCATGAGGTGTGCTAGGATAATCAACACTCGCAGCCATATATCCTTTCATCATTGAATATTTCAAGTTGTTCTCAATATCCATAGAAATTTGATATGCATGATGTAATGTTGTAGGATCTTTATCTCTTAAAAAATAACTCATCTTATTGTCAAATGCACCTAAATACACAACCAAAAATTCAGCATCATTTGGTCGCACATTTTCACAAATATCCCTTATTTCATTTGCAAATCTTAGGTTGAAAGCAAGAACCAACTCATCTTCATTTCTATGGATTTCCATAATTTTTTTCTTACCATATTTGGATTTACCCTTTTACCAAATTGTTCTACAAATGCTATCATAAATTGATTCCATGAAGCTATAGAACATACTGACAAATATGAGAACCAATCTCTAGCATCTTCCTTCAAAGACTAAACAAAAAGCTTCATGACAACATGCTCGTGATTTACCTCATAATCTCCCATCATATCCATGAATGCATACAAATTCTTATAAATTTACTATGAACTCTGCCCTGTGAATTTGGGAAATTGTTTCCTAACATTTTTAGGAATCAGATTTAAGAAACCTTGAATACCACTAAAATCCAATGGAATATATCTTTTGATAGAGAAATTATTTTGAGGGCAAGATAAAAATTGTGTGCCCTACATATTCTTACATGATGTTTCACAGGGAAACTTTCTTGTATCCATATTTAGTCATTATCAACTTCACATTTGGTTATAAACTGCCTCATTCACTAATTTGACCATGATTTTAAGATATAGATGTGTATAGGATCTAGACTAGATTGCAGTATTTAAATGCTTAACTTTTACAATGATTATTCCAAGTTAATAATATCAAAATTAACTTATGGAAATAATTAAAATGACAAGGTGATAACAACAGAAAGAGAGAAGAAATAGAGAGATGAAACCACAATTGATAACGGAGTTCGCCACAAACGTGACTACGTCTCCGGGCCCCTCTCCAACGGAGTGACCGATCCGATTATACTCCAAAACAGTTACAATTGAGACAGCATCATCCCCTTCAAGCACATCGATAGCATAGCATAACTTCGACGTATAGGAACAATTACAATCATCTCCCGAGCATTCTCTCATTCTCCACCTGGACTTGGAAAATCAAGGCCTACACCCCTCTTTTTATACAAAAAGTTTGCCTAATTAGGCCTAACCACTCAATTAATTGCATAACCTCCCTGATTAGCTCGTATCAGGTCTAATTTAGCTTCTGCAATCTTTTGGTTTCAGGTGGTTTAGGGGGTTTTGTTTGTTTTGGCCTTATTTGGCCATTTGGTTAAAGTTTCGGTTTCAAACCTTTAACAAAATCAACAGTCGCCTAAAATATATAACAACTGTCGCGTGGCCCAACGGTGGCTATTCATTTTACTTGGATGGAGGTCGGCGGTTCCAAACCCGTCGGCCACCGTTTTGTTTTAAAATTAGTAAAATATAATCATCAAAACAATACCCTGCCAATTCTGAGTAAGGACTTCGCTCGCGGATGCATCGGTTGTGAGGTTAGTTGTTCGCGCGGAGATCACGGGTTCGAGCCCGTCCGCCATTTTTAGCACTTTGTTTAACAAACCCGAATGCCAAAAACCTGACACGTGTCGAAACATGATTTGCTGCCAGAGATGACTGGATGCCAACGTGTCTGCCGATTAGATGATGACGTGGCCTGCTGACTGGGTATGGACTGCCGACTGGACCGATGACTGTGCTGCCACGTGGATGCTGACATCATCGTACGAATGACACGTGTCAACCACGGATTGGTCCACCTTTGATTTGCACATGTACTGATGTCATCTTGTACGGATGCTGACATCATCACTGTACCTTCAGTCCACCAAGTCAACCCGAAACTTTGACCAGCTGTATCTTGAGCCTCCGATGTCGGATTTCGACGAAACGAACGCCGTCAGAATCGTCTTGACGAGCTCTTCGCGATGATGCCAACTTCGACAACTTTTGAAGACATCATTTTTTTTGCTTCCTGGATGCCCTCTAATCCTAGTTTGACCCAAGGTTTGACTGGCCATAACTTGCACAAACGGACTCCTTTTCACTCCGTTCGAGTTGCATTGGAATCAGGACGTCGAGCTCTTTCTAATGGTGCTGATTCTGGAGAGAAATGAGACACTTCAATTTCACTGAAAATATCCACCGGATCACATTCCCTCCCTCTAACATGGCAGATACTTGGATAGAGATCAATGTAAAATTCTCAAACTATCCATGAAACTAAGAGCCTATTTTGTTCTACTAGGTATCTACCTTATATAGTATCTTAATAAAATTTGTCAAATCCAAGGCCATTCATTGATATAAATAATTAGTGCATGACATAGAATAATCTAAAAAATAATAAATTAACATGTTATTAGATGTTAGTTTTTAATTAGTTATTAGTTGTGTTAATTGATAGTTAGTGGTCTAGATAGTTAGAACGAAGAAAGACTTTATAAATCCATTGTAATGTAACAATTTGGTGTTGAAGATGACTAATTGAATTGTGTCTTGGAGCCTTGTGTTCTTTGATTTTTCAATTTTAATATCACGGTTTGTAAGTAGGTATTTTGGACCTCTCTATTTATCTTTCATTCCCTCATCTTTCCTTCTCTAAAGTAGTTCATACAATGGCCAAGTATTGTGAACTGCGTGCAATAGCTATTATTGTTTGTCCATCATTCTTGTATTTTGTCATGCAGACCACATGTGAATCTATCAACATTCATCATTCATATACATTTTTTCTCCCCTCTCTCCATCTTGTTCACATATTTTCATTATTTTCACTCCATTTTGTTCATTTTCATATCAATATATATATATATAGTTGTAAAAATCTAAGGTGTTGCGAAAAAATAGAGGAGGTTAAGGTGGTTGAGAAGAAGTTTAAAATCTTTTAGTTATGAGGTTTTATTTATTTCAATATTGGTAAGAATTTATTATATTGCTCTTTGATGGATAATTAGGCTATGCAAAGGAGGAGTCATGTTCTCATTAGGTGTCATTCTATAGTTGGTACATTATTATGATTTAAAATGGTGGCTTAACAAAACCTCACTAAAACTATAATATCTTTCTTCTGTATAATTTGATGCAAAATCTAGAGGAACTTGAATGGTTGTGAATACTACCTACCAGTTTATTATATGTTTTTTATTTTTTATTTTTCAAAAGATGATAAATACGGATTTTGGAGTCATAAGGGTGTAACATATTTTGCATTTTCACATTGTAATTGGATGCATTATTAGTAGAAATTGCCATCCCAAAAAAAATCATTAAATGGGAAAATATGACACAAGGTAACTATTGATATTGTAACACTAAAATAAAATCCCTATGTCAAAATTAAAGAGGGGTGTTAGAAATTATTAGTGCATGTCATAGAATAATGTAATAAATAATAAATTAACATTAAATTAACATGAACTAATGTTAACTTATTAGATGAGCTAGTTTTTATATAGTTATTATTTATGTCTTCTAGTTGGTAGTTAGTGATTTAGGTAATTAGAAAGAATAAAGGATTTATAAAGGACTTGTAATGTGATAATTTGGTGTTGAATTTTATGAACTAAATTGCATCTTGGAGCCTTGCACTTTAAAAAAAAATTAAAAAAAAATTCAACAAATTCTATTTGAGACCCCAGAAAATGTATGTGCACAATTTCATCTAATAGGGCATTCTAGAAAAAAATGCCACTCACCATAGATCTATTTTCAAAGCCAATAGACTCAACCTCAAAACCTGATAATACATGTGGATTCACTATTAAATCCATCATCTAATAAAAGTGATTTGGTAGAATATACAAGCAAAGAGACTGGATTAGACTCTAAAAGGAGTACAAAGGGTTTGGTGGATTCACTATTGAATCTAGATAACATGCATAAATGCAAATTTGGTACTCCATAAAAGCAAAGAGATTAGCCTAGGGTATCAAAGCAGCATTCCTTTGGATCTCCTATTAAGGCCAGCCATAACTAGGAAGGAGAATGCTATCTTTTTTATAAAAGGAGGAAATATGGTTAAATTTCTTTTGCTTGATACTCTAATCTGTATGGGTCTATCTTTCCCATCAATTGATGAAGGTCAAATGTATAAGTTAATTAGCTCCTTGATATAGGGAAACTCTTATAATCTGTAAGGTAAGTAGTTAAATGTGGCTGATTTCCATACCATAAGTTGCCCATTTTATCTAAGATGGAACTATAAAAGGTTGCAAATAATGTTTAGAATCCACAACTTCATGAACTTGTTGTAGAAGATCTAAAACAAGATTATAAACAACATTTTGAGCTAGAGAATCACTTATTACCTCCCTAGCATAATTTTTTTTCATTTCATATTTATCAGATTTATCATATTTAAATGCTCTATTAGAGGAAGGAAACTTAGAAGATCTGATGGATAAGATAATCACTAACGTAGGATCCCAATTAATAGAGGAAATAACAAATGAAGTAACTTAGAAGGAAGTAGATAACTTTGATTTTTCCCAAACTCTTTATATTTCACAAACTCCTTCCCAGCCTAAAAAACTCCAAAGAAAAAGAGAAAGAAAATATCACGTCATGAAAATGTAGGAGGAGATAAAAGCAGGTTTACAATCAACTTCGGATAAAACCATATTAATTACTGTTGAAAATGAAGGTAAATTGGTAGCTTAAAAACTTGTACAACTATTATATTGTAGATCTAATTAAGTATTCTTTGTCACAATTAATAGTGCATGATTAATCTGTTTAGATAAATTCTTTGTCAAAGATTATTATGTTTTAATCAGTTTTATCTTTTATAGAACTAGACAAAAGATTTGTTGGAGCTTTCAAAATTTTCCTTGCTTGCTCATTTTGGTCTTGGGGTTTTGGGTTTTGAGCCAAATGTGGTCCTGGGTTTTCTGATTGCATTGAGTATTCTAATTTTGTGTTGATTGGTTATCTCGGTTGCAGGTTTTATTAGTTTCCTTTTGAGCCATCAAGATACATTCACTACCAGCCCCCAGACCTTGTGATCGTTGGTCGCTTTAATTTTCCCTCACACCTGATTTTAATGTTTGATTATAAATGACTTAAGCTTAAGTCATTGACCCTTGAGGGTATCATCCCATCAACTTAGTCAGTCCCCCTTTTTTATTAACATTTATTGCATATGCAAGATTTTTAGCCATTCGATGAATATGAAATAATCAAATCTAGATCATTCTGGGCTGGCCTCACCAGGTTTTCACAAAATGGTCGAGTGGTGTGCGGAATACTAACGCGTGGATGCTGATGTCGAGAGAGGGCTTACCTACTATGTCCCACCACAATGCCTGGAGCCTGAAGATCAACGGTACCGATCAGAGCGTGGGGAATGATCACCACTATTCCCTGCCATATCGCTATCGAAAGATGAGCACACTTTATGGATCACGATATCACAAGAAGCTTCCACGTACACTCTATAGTTGTAGACTAGTGGAGCCCACAAGTACATGAAGAATCCCCACATGAAGCTAATACTAAAGGAGATAGCACAGGATCAATGAATCAGAAGTAAAGATGAAGATTCAGCTTGATCCCCATTCTTGCTCGCTGGTTCACACCCCCAAGGTGCTCACCAGTTAAAAATCATGAGGTGTGCGATATGGTGCCACACAACATGCAATCGGAGCCTGACTGAAAAGAAAAGCAGTGTCTCGTAGAGGAGCCTCGATAGGGTGCCACCTAGAATTTGGGCCTGGTGTTGCATTTTGAAATGCACGGGATGGCTCAAGTTTTAAAAGGCTTTTGTTTGAAAAAGAGAAAGTACTTTTTTAAGCAGTCGGAGCTCGGCAGAAAGAAAGAAGAGCGCCACCCATAGGAAAATCCTGATAGAACGCCACGTGGAAAGCCCCACACAAGATGCAAAAGATGTCATAACTAAACCTGTGAATCTGTGAAAGAAGAAGCTGCGAATCAAAAGAGCAACAAATTTTGCTCAGAAATTAATGGATTTGTGAATATTATCAGCTTTTGTTACATTTTTATTTAATTTCTTGCTTTGTTATCAAATGATGGGACCATTGGTCTGAAGCTTGCCGCCTCTCATGAGAATCCGAGAAGACCAAGGCCAAAAGACGTAGGAGATTTTTTGGGAGGTTATCAAAGGAGAAGATTGATAGAAATAGGGGGTTAATACAGATAATTTTTAGAGGGTTTTTTACACAGTGAAGAACATGATGCATGTATAAATTCTGAACAAGTCAATGAAGGTATGTGATTTTGTGGCTTAATTTTGGTATCAAATGTTTGTTGGAATTATTCAATTATTTGGCTGTCTCCACTTTAATGCTTCTATGTTATTTAAATTGATATATCAAGTATATACTCAGTTTATCAGTGCACATTTGTTGTACTTGAGTGATATGATTAATTGGTTCTTTCAAGTGAAGATTAAGTCCTTGTGGTCAATCATAGTAATTTGGGAGTGTAAATTGGATCAATAAGAAGAGCCATGTAATTAGGGTTGTCAATCTGTCTCAAGTAGAGTTTTTCAACTAATTGCCTGCACGTTTATACAAGTTATAAACCCAAAATAGTGTGCTGAATAGTTTGAGTTATTTGCATTACATGTCACATTTTCTAGGTCTTCATTAGACTCCATGTACCCAACAAGGCACTGGTCTCATGCACTTCATTATTTAGTTTCATCCATTTTTTACATTTGTTGACTGAACATATTAGATTTTTATATTGCTTGGACAATTTATACCAAATTAAGTTTGCATCTTTCCACTTCCAAATTGCCATTGTGGATAGATTGCTTAAGGAATAAAACACACAGTTCAAATCTGCTTCATTCATATAGGTACACCCGCCTAGGTTTAGCAGAGCCTAAAGAGTAGAAGGTTCAAAAGCATCATTTGACCTTGTACGTTAGCCAATTTTTTTGTGAGAGATTGGCAACCTCTCGTGGTTCAAACCTGCATTTTTGAGACCTAACAGTTTGGAGACTCTGTTGGGGGTGCGTCAAATTGAACTCGGGCCTTCATCACAGAGTCAGTACCTTGCAGGAGACTTCATTGGGAATAATGAACTACATAATTTTCTCACTTTTGGAAAGTGAGTGGCGACTCTAAATGAACAAGTGCATTAAAACTGATAAAGTGAAATATACATCAGAAAGGAACCATCCTAGAGTTCAGACTATCAAAATTACTCACAACATGTAGGAAAGAAGATCTTTGTATAAGGAGGATCCTAATAATGAAAAAAGTAAATGGAATCATAAGAATGATAAGGGCAAGAAGGTGTCTGATGACATGGGCCCAACAAATAAAGACAAAACATCAAAAGCACACCTAGAGACATAATTCCTATGGTACACTCACAACTGAAAATAACCCATCTAGAGAACCTCACACTCCTAAGGAAAAGAGGAATCCCTTCTATCAATCAAGCCCCAAGAAAGTTGAGGAGTTCATGGATGGACTTGAGGCTGAAAGGGAAAGGAGACAACATGAATATGATCAAAAAATGGTGTTACTTGAAGAAAATCAAGATGGACTTGGCTATGAAGCAGCCTTTGAAGAGAACTATGAACAAATGGCTCGGGATGAGATAAATGCATGATTGGAACACGAAAGAAAAGAAGTGGAAAGAACAAGAATGGAGTATGAGCAGAGGCTCTAGGCAATTAAAGAGCTTCAAGAATTAAAATTATAGAAAGCCCACATCAATGCTTAGATGGCTAACTTACCTAAATATGTGCCACCTCATAGGCAAGGGAATAATAATCCAAGACCTTCAAATCCCCCAAAAGTACAACAAAATCAGCCAGGGAATCAATATAGACCCCCAAATGCTCCACCATAACATCAAAATGCTCAGCCACCCCATCACCAACAATATATACCCCCACATGGTCAACAACACATGCCTCCGCAAGGTTAGCAATATGTGCCACTACCTCACAACAATCCATTGTACCAGTACCAACATCCTCAAAATCCACCTCCTCCACCATACACAACCATGATCAAACAATTTTGATTTGGCTGGATTTCAAATATATCCTTATCCCATGGATAACAGTTGGAGAAGCCTTGTCCCAAAATTCATAGGAAGTAGTGCAGTAACAACTAAAGAACACTTAAGGAGCTTTAATTCATTTATTCAAGACTTGGATATGTAATATGAGGATGTGCAAATGAGATTGTTTATGATGTCATTAATTGAAGATGCTAGAGATTGGTTGAATAGTTTGCCAACAACTTCTATTGACTCCATTCATGAGTTTTATGAACAGTTCCTTGAGCAGTATGGGAATCAATGTGCACCAGAGTTTTCCCTGCATGAATTGGTAACTATCTAGAAGCATCAGAATGAGTCAACTTATGACTTCAACCAGAGGTTTTCTAAATTACATAATAAGATACCTCCTGGATCCAAATTAATTGATCCTACTGCATTGAGTATCTATTGAAAATATTTTGATCCTAAGACAGGATATGAGCTTAGGAACAGGTGTCCTAGGAATTTAGCTGAAGCTCCAAAGATAGCACTAACTATTGAAAATAATAGGAAAACTGCAAGAATGATTGTCAAGAGGGATAATCCTAGGGTTCCCAAATATGCTCCTCCAAATAGGCAGGAAAATACATACAAAAATGAAAGGCCAAGGTTGCATGACATGCCATACAATACAAATTGGAAGGATGAAAAATCAGTGATGGATAGGCCAAGGAATAAAGAGACACCTGATCCTTTAAACAAAAGAGGGGCGTATATGGTAGATAATAGTCCTTGGTGCTCAGTTTGTGACTTACCACATTCCCCAGATCATTGTATTGTAGCTCAGTCAATACCAAGAAAAGACATACCAGAAGACAACAATGAAGAGTGCAATAATATCTATTTGACTTCCCACACTCTTCACTCTATTGAGAAGGGATATTCATCTTCAGAAGGAGGGTATGAATATGATGTTGATCACCAAAAGTACAATGTCCATATGGCAGAACACAAAGTTTTTTCTGATCATGAAGAAAGTGATGATGAACAATATCCTCCTAGTACATCATATCAAACAAATAGGTGCAATGTAAGGAGACCGACTAAGGAAGAAATTAAAAGGTTAACTGTTGCAGTAGTTGAGCACGCCAAAAGAAGATACTGGTTGAAAAAAGAATAGTAAATGAGAATGAAGGTGTTCCAAGAGGAATATTTTGAAGGATAAGAAAATGCTCCAGGAATTTTCAAAAAGGACAGATGATAAGCAACTTGATAAAAAAGAACAAAATTATGTTCTTAAGGAGGAGAACAAATAATTTTCCAAGGACAAACAAAATTCAGATCAAACAAACAAAAAGGAGAAAGAGGAGAGCATAGGAGAGTCAATAGAGAAAAAGAAGATGATCAGAATAGAAGGTGCCTCTTTTGATTTCATGCAAGCTTTGTCCCAGGTAAAGATGTATGTCCCATTACTTGAAATGATGAAGATTAAAGAGTATAGGGAAACTGCTATTCAATTAATGTCTGGTGGGGGTAATAAAAATACAAACCTTGAAAATAAGGAGATTCCTGAAATTAGTAATAGGAAGGAAAAGATAAAAGTTCCTGAGGTTTGTCTAAGTGATGCATTGATGAATCCACCGCAAGTTGATCCATTCTTTACTACCCTACTCATAAATGGCAAGCTGGTGAGAAATTGTATGATAGATTGAGGTGATTCTATGAACATTATGCCAATAGGGGTGATGAAACAACTCGGTATGTGGGTAGATGTTGAGGGTGATAAATGTTATGCTATGGATAGTAGACCTGTCCCGGTTGTGGGAATTGTGAAAGATGTGGAAGTGAAATTGGCTGCTTACTCACATGCGACTTATAATATTGATATAACTTTGATTGACACACCTCCTCAATTTGGAATTCTTTTTTCAAGACAATGGATTGCATCAGTTGGAGGCAATGTATAGTTTAATTTATCATATGCCACAATACTAGTCAATGGTGGGGCGGGTGCATGGAAATGGGTAGCAATTCTGTGGACACCCTAAAAAAAAAGTTGAAAACCATAACGCGAGCGCATTATAACGCACTCGCGTTATGTCTTCCGTTAAACCTAGGCAAGTTCTTGGTGGCTGCAACTAAAAACAAATAACACGAGTGTGTTATAACGCACTCGCGTTATCAACTGTTAAAAGCAGAAAAACAGATGCAAATCTCTCATTTGCATTTCGACTTGTTTTTTTGTTGCACCCGCGGCCAAAAACCCCAGAATATCACGCTCGCATTCTAGGAGGAGAATTTCTTCACCAAGAATCCCTATTTCTTCACAATGATGGTGCAACGACGAGGAGGAGCTGTAAGAGGTAAGGATTCTATGGTTTTTGTTTTGAATTTGTTAGTTTTAGGTTGAATTTGATAACTATTTGTTTGAATTTTTAGGAGATACAAATCAACCTGCAAACCCTCAAAATCCTCAATAGGAAGACCAACCAAATCCTCAAGATCAAAATCAACCACAACATCAACTGCCTCCACCAATCACTCAACCCCCTTTTGGCACTCAACAAAATTTAATGAGTGAAATTGAGAACAAAAAAAAACAAATTGAGGATTTGATCAATAGGTTGAGTGATCCAAATGGTTCAAACATAGAAAGAATGACCCTAGCAGATTCATTGAGACATATGTTAACAAACGTAGATTCAATTAGCAAACAAATAGCTGGATGGGAAGATAGGAGGCAGGCGGCTAGGGACTATTATGCAAATAAACTATCTTACAAGGATGTGAAAGATTTAAACATTACAAAAGGTGATTTGTGCTCATTATTCACCGACCCATGCACAAATTAAAATCTTACCCTCAATGCGAAGAGGTTTCCTATCCTTTGGTGCCACCACCAACAAATGAAGGACCAATTTTATGATAGGTGGTACATGGTCTTCAATTACCCACCGTGCAACAATTGTGAGGTCCCGCAATATTTCCTTAGGAAACTATATAGTGAGTTCATATTGAAAAAAATCCCAAATTATTTTGATATGAGGGATTTACAGGGGAGAGGTGGGGGGTCAGCTCAAGATAGACCTGGTGCACAGCCAGATCCTACGTGACAAGGTAGACGAGCTCTCGCTAGGCCACCTCATGAGCATGTTGTTATGCCTTCCGTCGTGAAGGAAAAAGCTGACGTAGAGACATTGTAGGCAATCAACACTTTGACCCAGAGTGTCATCCCTCATACTAGCCCTATTCTACAGCGCCATCCAGGGGAGTCTTCTAGTGGTGGCCTTCGAACACATGTGTGTCAATCTTGCGGGTCTACTTGTTCACATGACCCCACTAACCCTCAAGAGACTGGTACACAGGATCCGTCTGTAGCTATGGAGATGGAGAGGGCAGCTGACATTTTGCATGAGGCATATGGAATTGATAGTTAGGTAAAAGTTAGTGCATGTGTTCATTGAATTTAATTTATTAAATTTTGATTTTGAAATGCAAGATTAACTAAAAATGTTTTATAATTTTAATAAAATTGTAGGGTCATAGTGTTGAGACTGGATACACCGACCCCCCACCAACCTATTTTTGTAGTACACCTATCGCTAGGGTATGTAACTAGTAAACAATTATAAGTTTATTGCATATTAATGGCATTGTTTTACGAATGGTAATTTAATATGCAATTTTGGATGTTGAACAGACTAATATTGGAGGTTTTGATGGAACACTTCCCTGTGGCGATGGATTTACTCAAACCTTCACACAGGTAATAGAATAAATATTTTAACTAATGAATCAAGTACTTAATAGATTTGTGTAGTTTATACATGCACATCATTGATTACGTTGAATAATTTATTATTTTATTTTAAGTTGTTGCAAGATGATACACCTTCGAATCTGACGAGGGCAATGGATATTGGTGTGACATCTACTATAAAATCCTCGATGGCTCTGACAAAAGAGGTATGAGGCAAATTAGTAAGTTTTAATTTACATTTATTGTTATAGATGTTAGTTAGTGAAAAATCAAACCATTATTGATTCACATAGTTTTTGTCTATTTGTATGGTTTATACAGGGCTTGAGCACATCTGAGCATGGGCATGAGATGGTTGTAAGTGATTATTTTGTCAAATATATCATTTTTTATTATGTAATTTCTATATATTCATGTCTTTAGTTCTTATTGTAACAGTTAAAACTTCACCATGAACTAAACCCTAGGAGGAGTAGCAGGAGCACTCCACAAGCGTAGCAAAAATGAGTGACAGACCTATCACCATCCGAGCGAAAAGGAAAGGGAAAGATTTCATTTCCTGCGCATGGAGAGCAATGACTTTTGATTCCAGAGTCCTTTGTTGTATGTCTACATGGTAGTTTTGTACATATTTTTTATTGGACATATTTGGCATTGTATGCCTAGATGGCATTCTCGTAAGCCTATATGGCTATTTTGTACATATATTTCATACTTATATCGACATATATTGATGTATGCCTACATGGCTATTTGGTTAATACAAATATCTTTTATCGATGTCTGCCCATATTTGCATTGTAAATTGATTGTTCAATAGATATGAGTTACGTGTATTCAAGTGTATACTTTGTGACTTACGTGAATTCGAGTGTATACTTTGTGGCTTACATGTTTTCATGCATATACCTTGTATTCGTGCATATACTTTGTTTTAATTTGTGTATAATATGTATTCATGTGTATACTTTTTGAGGCTTACGTGTTTTTGAGTACTTGTACTTCCCTTATTGACATGTACATGTTTGACTTATTCACGTGTATAATTATTAATTGGCCTAGCATTGATCTATGTCATCCTTAATGCATGATCCTTGAGATGGAGTAAGTACATCCTCAAGGTCAAAAGGAGTTTCACATGCATTCTTCGTAGGCTCATTTTGGTAGTGAAACCAAAAACCTCTTGCATCATTGAAACAATTTTTTTTTCCTTTATAGCAGGTCTGAAGCCATTATCATTCTCCATCAGTTCTTCATGTATCCACTCCCAATTAATGGTTGTCTCATGACCTTCATGAAACCAAGCACTTATCTCATTTGTGATAGAAGAAATGTATGAAGATTTATCTTCCTCATTATGAACCATTAATTATCATGAGAGATGGGTTCTTGTGAACCACTACTGATGAATCATGGGTCAATGAGTTTGACTTGTAGAACTACATGATTGAATCCTGATAGCAATATCACAATATTTATATATCTAAATGTGTTATTTCCTTCAGATAAAATTTGTGCTTATACTTATGTGATTGATGTATGTTTGTGTATGGGATCATAGTAATTTCTATTTGATAATGCTATTGTGTCTTTAAGGTTTATTTATTAAAGGGTGCATGAAACAAGTTTTAAATCCTTACAAATCTTTGAATTTCTTAGGTTTTTCTATTTGTTGAGTCTGGGCTCCAAGCCCGAGTCCAAGTCAAAAAATGGCTTGTCAAGTCTGAGGCGAGTCCTAGTCTTGTAACACTGGTGTGAACACATCAAGGAATAATGTATATGCCGATGAAGAGAGAACCCATCCTTGTTTCCAAACAAACCATGGTATAGATATGGTTGGTCGAGATAAAACATCACTCTCCTGGATAGTTCGAACCATAATCTTTCATGGCTACAAACACACCTTCATTATGTGTGTTCTTGATCCCACTGAAGAAATGGTGGAACATGTTGTAGATCAAATATTGCAACCCTAAGTCCACAGGAAGGTTACTTGTCCTGATTTCTGCAAATGTCTTTCACATGTTCATCCTTCTTGAGTAATGTGAACTATTGATGTTATCTAGATCTTTGAAACTATCTGCAATCATGTGCAATACTGTAGAAGCTAGAGCAATATCAATGGAATCCTAATAGCAATATCACAATTTGACACATTGTAGAAAATACCTCCTACTTATCAATTGATGAGCTAAAGGGGCTCTATAATGAATGTTTCATAAGGCACAACACTTGCTGAAGGTTTTGCAAATGGGGTTGCAAGCTAAGTGGGCTTAACCTTGGGGAAAAAACTTCATGGTTAAGTGCTTGAGCTGGAGTATACTGGAATGGGTGACCTCCCAGGAAGGCCTAGTGCCTCACCTCTGTGAGCATCACTTAGATGCAATGAGTGCTAAGTGGGCCATTCAATATCATTTCAAATTTGTTGCTTTAAGCAACTTACCAATTTGCAACTTAAGACTCCTCCAACCTAAGGGATCGATCCGGTGGAACATAGCTCGGAGCGATTCCACGTGTTTCGGTGCAAAAGAGGACCATGCCTAGTGTAAAAATACCTATTTGGATGTGTTGGAACAGTCCACTTGGTCACACAAGTTATAGAATGAAAGTTGCACCATTTTGCAACTTTGCATTGCTTGCATTTGATGTTTTTTCCATCAAGTGAAAATCCGCCACCATTGGAAAACCACTCTGAGATAGCCAAAACTGAGAGAGGTTTTAGTAGACAGGCTCAATGTGATCCTATAGGATTAGATGAGAAGTTTCTAAGTGTCATGACATCTGAGTAATAGCATGCTGAAGTTTGCAGCCATTTTTCACTTTGGACCCTTAAGGGATCGATCCGGTTGAACGTAGCTTAGAGCGATTCCACATGTTTCAGTGTGAAAAAAGACCATGCCTAGTGTAAACATACCTATTTGGATGCGTTGGAGCAGTTAGTTTGTTCACACAAGTTGCAGAGCAAAAGTTGCACCACTTTGCAACTTTGCACTACTTGAATTTGACACTTTTTCCATCAAGTGAAAATCCGCCGTCACAAGAAAACCACTCCAAGATAGCCAAAACCGAGAGAGGTTTTTCTAGAGGGGCCCAATGCCTTTTTTTAGGATCATATGAGAAGTTTCTAAGTGTCATGGTATCCAAGTAATATCATGCTAAATTTTCCAGCCATTTTGCACTTTGGACCCTTAAGGGATCGTTCCAGTTGAACATAGCTCAGAGCGATTCCACGTGTTTCAGTGCAAAAAAAGATGATGCCTAGCATAAACATACCTATTCGGATGCGTTGGAGCAGTTAGTTTGGTCACACGAGTTGCAGAGTGAAAGTTGCACCACTTTGCAAAATGAGAGAGGTTTTTCTAGAGGGGCCTAACGCCTTTTTGTGAGATCAGATGAGAAGTTTCTAAGTGTCATGGTATCTGAGTAATAGCATGCTGAAGTTTGCAGCCATTTTGCACTTTGGACCCTTAAGGGATCGTTTTGGTTGAATGTAGCTCGAAGTGATTCCACGTGTTTCAGTGCAAAAAAAAGACCATTCCCAACGTAAACATACCTATTCAGATGCGTTGGAGCAGTTAGTTTGGTCACATGAGTTGCAGAGCAAAAGTTGCACCACTTTGCAACTTTGCACTGCTTGAATTTGACACTTTTTCCATCAAGTGAAAATCCGCCGCCACGAGAAAACAACTCCAAGATAGCCAAAACTGAGAGAGATTTTTCTAGAGGGGCCCAACACCTTTCTGTAGGATTAGACGAGAATTTTCTAAGTGTCACGGTATCCGAGTCCTAGCATGCTGAAGTTTGCAGCCATTTTGCACTTTGGACCCTTAAGGGATCGATCCGGTTGAACATAGCTCGGAGCGATTCTACCTGTTTCGATGCAAAAAAAGACCATGCCTAGCGTAAAAATACCTATTCAGATGTGTTGGAGCAATTAGTTTGGTCACATGAGTTGCAGAGCGAAAGTTGCACCACTTTGCAACTTTTCACTGCTTGAATTTGACACTTTTTCCATCAAGTGAAAATCTGCCGCCACAAGAAAACCACTCCGAGATAGCCAAAATCGAGAGAGGTTTTTCTAGAGGGGTCCAATGCCTTTCTATAGAATCAGATGAGAAGTTTCTAAGTGTCATGGTATCCGAGTACTAGCATTTTCAAGTTTGCAGCCATTTTGCACTTTGGACCCTTAAGGGATCGATCCGGTGGAACATAGCTTGGAGCGATTCCATGTGTTTTGGTGTGAAAGAGGACCATGCCTAGTGTAAAAATACCTATTCGGAAGTGTTGGAATAGTCTTCTTGGTCACACAAGTTGCATAATGGAAGTTGCACCACTTTGCAACTTTGCACTGCTTGCATTTGATGCTTTTTCCATCAAGTGAAAATCTGCCGCCACGAGAAAACCACTCCAAGATAGCCAAAATCAAGAGAGGTTTTTCTAGAGGGGCCCAATGCCTTTCTGTAGGATTAGATGAGAAGTTTCTAAGTGTCACGGTATTCGAGTAATAGCATGTTGAAGTTTGCAGCCATTTTGCACTTTGGACCCTTAAGGGATCGATCCGATGGAACGTAGCTCAGAGTGATTCCACGTGTTTCAGTGTGAAAAAATACCATGCCTAGCATAAAAATACCTATTCGGATGCATTGGAGCAGTTAGTTTGGTCACACAAGTTGTGGAGCGAAAGTTGCACCACTTTGCAACTTTGCACTACTTGAATTTGACACTTTTTCCATCAAGTGAAAATCCACTACCATGAGAAAACCACTCCAGGATAGCCAAAACCGAGAGGTTTTTCTAGAGGGGCCCAACGGCTTTTTGTAGGATCAGACAAGAATTTTCTAAGTGTCATGGTATTCGAGTAATAGCATGTTGAAGTTTGCAGCCATTTTGCACTTTGGACCCTTAAGGGATTGATCCAATGGAACATAGCTCATAGCGATTCTACTTGTTTCAATGCGAAAGAGGACCATGCCTAGTGTAAACATACCTATTCCAATGTGTTGGAATAGTCTGCTTGGTCATAC
Source organism: Sequoiadendron giganteum (assembly GCA_007115665.2). Taxonomy (NCBI): domain Eukaryota; kingdom Viridiplantae; phylum Streptophyta; class Pinopsida; order Cupressales; family Cupressaceae; genus Sequoiadendron; species Sequoiadendron giganteum. The sequence goes on along the minus strand of CM021101.1, from coordinate 957,154 downwards.
AAGTTGCAGAAAAATGTGTACAAATTGTTTACATGACCTTTATATGACCTTTTTCACATTGTTTACATTTCAAAATTCAAAAGTTTGCAAATTTTCCTACTCAAGGCATTTACAGAACAAGGTGCTACTACACCAAACATGAACTCCAACCTTACAATATTTGAGTATATCTCATTATGTAAATAAATCTTATTACAATGCCTCTGGCACTTCGTTCTCTCAGATCTTTTACAATGTCACTCATACATTCAAGATTCTCTTTAAATGTCTACATCATAGGTGCTCATTATGAGGTTAACTTCAAATGAGTAGCTTGAGATTCCCTCACTAAGCTTCACATGATCTCTTATAATGGCTTGAAATCAAAATTGAGATTTTTCAAAATCATCAAAATAAGTATGTTGCATTGCTTTTTTGGCTGAGATTCTCTTTGATGGCTCTTAAATCAGCATTTTCTGCAACGAAAGATCAATCAACCCTTAGTAGTTTACTTACAAATATGCAAATTAAAAGAGAAAAAGAAAGAGCATCCAAAATGGAAATGAAATAAAAATAGATGGAAGGCACTTACAGATGTTGCATTGCTTTTTTGGTTGACATTCTCTTGGATGGCTCATATATCTGCATTTTTTGCAAGGGGACACCAATCATTGTAAAAGAAGATGATAACATTGGCATCAAACAAATTAATGTGCATACAAGTATAAATTAATAAGAACCAATGTGCATATACTTACATATTAATCCAACGAACCATCCGGGTCTGCTCTACTCTTTATTGTGTCAAGTATTGCCTCATGGTCAGACTCACAGACCTTCCATAACGTCTTGTTCAAAGGTCTACCCCCATATTTGGTCAAATGAACATTGGATTCCATGACAAGGTTCAAGTAATGAAGAATCTTACAATGCATGTCAAAGTCCTAAAATAGTCAATGTTTAACACTTGAATGTGGGTACCTTCTAAGCCATGTTCCAGTAACCACAACTAAGCCTGTAGGGTATTCGATGTTTTCTCCATCTATAACTGGGGCCTCCAATTTATTTTTGGTCTCAACACAATGACATAAGTAATAGTATGTTCCCTCTTCATTGTCTTCATCTACAATAACTGCATAAACATGCCCTGCATCGATATGTGCAAAAAATCTCTTGAAATTTGTCAACATTACGAATATAGTACAAAGTAAGATCTAACGATATGGAATTTCAACAACTAAGAAAGTAGATATATCACCTCGTTGAACTAGATCTGATATGTGGTCAAAGTCGACCGATGATTCTACCTGTGTCAGTTCCAATGCCATCGGAGGGCGATACGTTCAAAGTGGGCTAAGATAACTTGTGAACAATTTGTCAACCCACTCCCCTGACTCACAATCATTCCAGTCTTGCATTATACATGAAGAACCAAAGCATGCCATCTTTCATGTATCGATACTCCATGAACTTGTATTTGAGCTAAGGAAAGAGTGTACCTCACTCGATCCTATTAGTGTACAATAGTCTTCATATGGTGCAATGTTAGTATCATCCATCAACCAAAAAAATCTACGAACTGAAGACGTACCTTCATTACCTGGACCCATCAAAGCATTACACCACTTGACGATTGATTTTGCATCTGTCAACTTTGCACTGTCTTTATACTTTAACTCTTCTTGTGCTAATGCTCTTTTCATGCATGCTCCTGCACCATCATGCTCCCCCTTTCCATGTCTAGCCTCACAAAAGTTCCACATATTTTGAACACCTATAATGACATGCATCCTGCACAACTAGTAGAACATGCACGAGTTCTTGAACTGTGCTGCACAATTATTAGACCATATTATATGTTGATCGTATTCTATGCCCCTCTTAGCCAAACCACTATAGAACATCTGGAAGCAACCTTGCACGAACTCTAGAGAATGTGTGCGATCATCACTAATGTAAAAGTGGTACTCCCTCAATACCTTCCTTTGCTCATCTATACTATCAGATGCATGAATGAATGCTATGTGCACAAATATCAAAAATTGTGTGGAGTTGTAATACTGTGACTACACCTCACTTTGTCGTTGTAGAGTGTAGTTCTCTACAAGGTCAACCATTGATACTATGCTTCCAACTAGAAAGGTGTCCTTGCATAGCTTGAACTGCGTGTCCAACCATCGGGCTCTATGGGTATGCATTGCATACTCAGACAGTATACTATCACGAAATGTGGTCATAAATTTGTACATTGGAATCTTGTCAATAACCAAATCACACCTTTTTGCTTGAGACCCATCTTTTGTAGCATATGCCACTATTTTATACTTCTCGAACTCTACTAGTTTTTGTCCCACCTCATCTGTGCTTTCCATATGTTGACATACTAGCATACGCTGGAAGCCACCGCAAGGCTCACATGAACCATCCAAGCATGTTGTCCTATAGAATATCTGGCCATCCTCTATTTCACATAAATTTTTTGATAAGAACTCTCTTGAAGATTTTGGTGGGGCTTCTATGCCACAATCCTGCAAAACATCATTAGTATGCAAATCTAAACATATAGAATGATAAGCATCGTAATGGTTAGAAAATTCAATATGTAGTCTACAACAACAAGTAGTGCGTGTGTGATTTATCTTGACATAAAAAGGTTTAAGAAGTTCAAAAAATCTTTGAGAAATACTAATTTGAGGATAATTATTTTCAAATTTCTGAAAAAAATTGGTTTGAGTCATATCCAAAAAATGCTTTGGATGTGGCTCACGATTCCGACTACCGATTCTCCTTCTTACCACATCCCTTTGATTCGGAGATGGCCTTGTGTTATTCTTCCAATACTCTTCAATTAGTGTTCTCAAGGCTTCGACAACTTCTTTATCTTTTCGTGACAATCTCCCTGAGAATTCCCATAATTTATTTGTATCATTTCCCTCAATTCTTTGCTGCCTTTGAATGGCTCTTGATAAATTTTTTCTACTAATTCCCATTTTTTCAATAGTCTTTTTAATTAGGCAAGCTCTCTTTATTTAAAAACTTACCAAAGTTGATGTAATGAGATGTCGGGTGACATTACTATCCTTTAAGCGTGAGGTCTTATCCACACTCTTATAAGCATCCATTAGATTCTTCACAATAGTGTCTTCACTCGATGCATTCGATGTTCTCAACTGAAGAGTCTTCATGATGTTCCTATACTTTACACCCCGCATCATTTCAACAAATAGTTGACATCTTGCAGTCTCATTTAGCCTTTCAAAGAATCATTCCCAAATCTTATCAGCATATCTTCTACAAGTGCATGTTGAAATCTTACCTTCCATGTGCTTGCAAAATCTCATCATCAATATTAATCAAATACTTTGGCTTTCTACGCAAAATTCTTGGTGGTGTTCTCCTAGGTACATACATCTCAACGTTAGGAATTTCATCAATATTTAATTGAGGTGGGCTAGATTGCATACCTTCGATCGAGGGTGGAGAAGAAGACATACCTTGAGGTTCAAATGGGAATGATGGCATACTTTCTTCATCAATTTTGAGTGATGATGTACTCTCAACTTGAGATGTGTTGGATGGTGTCCAGCAATATTCACTTGTAGTAAATGGTGTCCCTCCATATTCACTTGCAGTAGATGGTGTCCGTCCATATTCACTTGTGCTAGATGGTGTCCCTCCATATTCGCTTGTGCTTAATGGTGTCCCTTCATATCCACTTGTCGTAGAGGGTGTGTCTCCAACTATAGTATCTGAATCTATCTTACGATGATGCTTTCGCATTCGTGCTTGTTGTGCTGCCAATTCCCATTCTCTTTTTGACGGTTTAGGTTCCTCTACAATCGGGTTATTTTCATCAATCGTTTCCAATTTCTTATTTTCACAATATGCCACCACCTGAACTCTCTCCTTTTCTTTCAAGGTTTCGTTCTCTTCGTTTGTTAGTTTCCTCTTTGTCTTTTTCTTCGGCATGGCGGATAATTTTATCTGTACCATGGTAATGAGACGAATATTAGTTCCTAAAAAAGTGTTGAAGGAGTGGTCTATGTAATGAAATTTTGACCTTGTGCAGGGTATTTTGAAGATGTTTGATGCTTTGGAATGGTTTGGGAAGGCTCGAGTATAGGAGTTTCTATAAACCCTCCCTCTTTACATTGAAAAATGGGGGTTTTTGTATTGGAAGCCTAGTTGAGCGAGTAAGGTCCTAAGACCTAGAAATTATCCTATTTTGAGACCTAATTAAAGACTGTTTTTGGGTTTGGAAGTCTGGTCTGAAGATCTAAGGGTAGTTCCTTTGTAAAATTGGCCTACTTGGAGGCCTAAAATAGTGAAAAAGGTAATTTTTCTTAATGGTGTCCCAAAGGAGTCATGTGATGGGTTAAGGTATGTCTTGCAACTCTGAAATTTTTGCTACAATGATTCTTTTATTTTCCTGGTGTTTTCGAAAGTTTTGGAGTTAAGGGCCCAAAAATGGTTTTGCACAGTAACTAGATTCCAAGGGTGAAATTTGGGAAATAATGTTTTTGTTTGTTGTCCAACTTGGAGGAGTGTTGGGATTGGTCCATTATGCCTTTTTAATATTCTTAGATGCCTCTTGAGAGCAATTTGACATCTTCAATGGTTTTGGGTCCTCTAACTTTGCATCAAAAATGAGTATCACAGTTTGAAGTGTGTGCATGGTTTGGGAGATACATATGACAGTTTGTAGATGCTTGGCTACTAGTGATGTGGACAGTGAACAAAGGATATAAGTTTGTGTGTAAGGGAAGACTTCTGAAAGGTTTCATTTTTGTTGTAATAACTCAAACAAATATTTATTAAGCAAATAATGGTTTGGTTGTGCCTTAAGAATTATAGTTTGTGTTTGTAAACAATGGTGCCATTATGGAAGATTTAAGACAACTTATGAATGACATAATCATTGGTTGATGTTTTGAGGGACCTAGTTGATTGTAATCAGTTATTTTCAATATTTTCAAGGTGCTTTGAAGGTCCTTAAGGAATTGGGAACTCTTAATGCTAATTTGAGTATATGAATCAAATGTTTTGTGAAGGGAAATATAGTTGAATAAGTGCGTCAAGAAAGGTGTTGATTTCTTCCTTTGTACTGCATCAGTTTGTGCAGAGGTATTGGAAGGTGTTTGGACCCTTCAGAGGAATGTTGGAGTTGTCTTAAAGGATGAATTTTGGTGAATGGTTTTGAATTTCAATAATTGGCAAGTGTATATAATTTGGTAATTTAAAATGTGCATTGACAACCTAAGGTTATAATGACAAACAAAAATGAAAGCAAGCCATAATAGAATGAAAGAAAATGTGTAAAGACTTCACATACCTTAAAACCAGAATTTCAAATGGAGGAGTTCAACCCAATTATGTTGCCTTCGCTTCTTCTTTCTTCAAAATCCACAACAATTTGACTTGTTCAAAAGCTTGTTCCCTTCCACACTTCAATTGTATATCAGTTTTCAATGGAATTCAAACTTCAATTGATATTATATGTCTTTCAATGTGGAAACTCTTCTATTTAATGCAAAGGTGGTAAAAAGATCATGGAAAAGGTGATGGAATGTTAAAAAGATGCTTGCACACTTCACAACATCATCAAAAAACTATTTTTTGTCGGAGCACGCATAGAACCAGGGAAATATGCAAACTGCGGGCCTTCAAATCATGGGTATATAGAGTTTTTAACCGTTTTAGTGGAGTAAAAAATGCGCTCGCATTATAATGTGAGTGCGTTATGTGAAATTTGGTTTTCTTAGTATATAGAGAGGGAGAGAGGGGGAGAGTGGGAGAGAGGGAGATAGAGAGGGAGATAGAGAGGGAGGGAGAGAGGGGGAGAGGGGGAGATGAGAGTGGGAGAAGAGATGGTGAGAGTGGGAGAAAGATAGAGGGGAGAGTGGGGAGAGAGTGGGAGAAAGAGAGTGGGAGAGGGAGATAAAGAGGGAGGGAGAGAGGGGGAGAGTAGGAGAAAGAGAGGGAGGGAGAGAGTGAGAGAGTGGGAGAAAGAGAGTGTGGGAGAGAGTGGGAGGCAGAGAGTGGGAGATAGAGAGAGAGGGAGGAGAGGGTGAGAGTGGGAGAGAAGAGAGAGAGAGGCCAGGAGATAGAGAGGGGAGGGAGATAGGATGAGAATTGGGAGAGAGTAGGGGAGAGTGGGGAAGGGAGAAAGGGAGAGTGGGAGAAAAGAGAGTGGGAGAGAGTGGGGAGGTGTGAGGGAAATAGATGGTGGGGAGGGGAGAGTGGAATGGGGTGAGGGGAGGGGTGAAGTGGGAGAAGATAGAGTGGGAGTGAGTAGGGGAGAGTGGGAGAATGGGAGAGTGGGAGAGAGTGGGGAGAGTGCGAGAAAGAGAGAGTGGGAGGGAGAGAGAGGGAGAGTGGGAGATAGATAGGTAGGGAGAGAGGGTGAGAGTGGGAGAAAGATAGAGTGGGGGAGAGTGGGAGAAGGGGAGAGTGGGAGAAAGAGAGAGTGGGAGAGAGTGGGGTAGAGTGGGAGAAAGAGAGAGTGGGAGGGAGAGAGGGGGAGAGCGGGACATAGAGAGGGAGGGATAGAGGGTGAGAGTGGGAGAAAGATAGAGGGTCAACCTCTATACCCTCTTAATCCCTCAACCCTCAACCCTTAAACCCTAATCCCTCAACCCCTATAGCCTCTTAATCCGTCAACCATCAACCCTCAACCCTCAACCCTCAACCCTCAACCCTTACACCCTTACACCCTAATCGCTCAACCCCTATACCCTCTTAATCCCTCAACCCTTAAACCCTAATCCCTCAACCCTCAACCCTTAAACCCTAATCCCTCATCCCCTATACCCTCTTAATCCCTCAACCCTGAAACCCTAATCCATCAACCCTCAACCCTTAGGGTATAGGTTTAAGGGTATATGGTTGAAGGATTAGTGTTGAGGGTCTAATGTATAAGGTAGAGGGTATAAGGGTTTAGGGTTTAGGGTTTAAGGGTTGAGGATTAAGGGATTGAGGGTTGAGGGTTGAGGATTGAGGGTTAAGGGTTTAATGGTTTAGGGTTTAAGGGTTGAGGGTCAAGAGTTTAAGGATTGATGGTAGAGGGTTGAGGGATGAGGGTTTAAGGGTTAAGGTTGAGGGATTAGGGTTGAGGGTATTGGGTTGAAGGTAGAGGGTAGAGGGTTTAGAGGTTTAGGATTTAAGGGTTGAGGATTGAGGGTTGAGGGTTTAAGGTATAGGGTTGAGTGTTCAAGGTTTAAAGGGTTGAGGGTATAGGGTTGAGGGATTAGGGAAGAGAAGGTGGGACTGAGGGAGGGAGAGATGGAGGGAGAGTCTTGAGAGAGAGAGAGGGATGAAGTAGGAGAGAGATAGAGGTTAGATGGTTAAGGGTAGCGGGTAGAGGGTTTAAGGGTTTAGGGGAGAGGGGGGAGGGGAGAGAGATAGTTACTGAGTGAGAGAGAGAGACCTAAGAGAGGGAGAGGGGGTAACAAGGAGAGTCTTGAGAGAGAGAGGGAGGGAGTGGGAGAGAGATAGAGGGTAGAGGGTTTAAGGGTTTACGGGTTAAGGGTAGAGGGATAAGGGTAGAGGGGAGATACATAGAAGGAGTGATGAGAGAGAGAGACTTGAGAGAGGGAGAGGGGGTAGGAGGGAGAGACTTGAGAGAGAGAGATAGAGGGTAGAGTTTTTAAGGGTTTAGGGTTTAAGGGTTAAGGGTTAAGGGTTTAGGTTAAGGGTATAGTGGAGAGAGATAGAGGGAGAGAGAGAGGGAGTGAGTGAGTGATTGAATGATTGAGTGAGTGAGTGAGTGAGAGACCGAAGGTTCCCTCTCTAGTTCTCTCTATCTCACTTCTCTCTCCTTCTCTCCCTCCCTCTCTAATTTTCTCTATATCCCCCTCTCTCTCCTTCCCTTTATACTTCTCTCTATCTCACCTCTCTTTCTCCCCCTCTCTCTCTCCTTCTCTCTTCCTTTCACCCACCTTTTCTCTCTACTTCTCGCTATCTAACCTATCTCTCTATACATCTTTCTTTGTCCCCCCTCCTTCCCTCTCAATCTCTCCACATTCCTCCTTATCTCTCTACTTTTCAGCTCCATCACACATCTCTCCACCTAGACCTCTCTCTATTTTTGTCTCACCTCTCTCTCCATCCCTACCTCTCCCTATATCTCTCCTTTCATATCTACTTCTCTCTACCTAGTTGTCCCTCTATACCTATTTCTCTCTCCCTCCTTGCCTCCTCTCTCTCAATATCTCCACCTTCTTTCCCTCTCTAATTCTCTCTCTATCACCTCTCTATCTCTCTCCTCCCTCTCTACTCTCTCTATCTCTCCCTCCCTCCCCCTCTTTCTATCTCTCCTCTCTCCCTCCCCCTCTTTCTATCTCTCTTTACCTTCTCTCTACCTATATCTCTCTCCTTCTATCTATCTCAACTATCCATCTTTACCTATCCCTCCATCCTCTCTCTTCCACCAAAATTTACTCTACATCTCTCTATCTAGCCTACCCCTATATACCTCTTTTTCTCTCCCTCTCTCTTTCCCTCTCTCAATCTATCTACCTTCCTCATTATGCCTCTACTTATCTCTATCACCTCTCTCTCTCCCCCTCCCCTCTTTACTTTCTTTCTCTCTATCTCACCTCTCTCTCTCTCCTACCCTCTCTCCCTCTCTCAAGTTTCTCTAGCTCTCTCCCCTCTACCCTTAACCCTTAAAACCCTCTACCCTCTACCATAAAACCTCTACCCTCTATCTCTCTCCCACTCCCCCTCTCTCTTTCTCTCTCTCTATCTCACGTCTCTCCCTCCTACCCGCTCTCTCTCTCACTCACTCACTCACTCACTCCTATATCTCTCCGCTCTACCCTTAGCCCTCTACCCTTAACCCTTAAACCATTAAACCCTTGAACCCTCTACCCTATATCTCTCTCCTGCTCGCTCCCTCTCTCTCTAGTTCAAAAAATTCATTAAAAAACCCTAAGGTTTTCCCGTTTAAATTTAATATTTTCCATCAAAATATTAAATTTTTATTCATTTATTCCCTATACTTTCCTTTACTCTCGTTCAAAAAGGCTAAAAAATGACTTATATCCTATACCACTACCCTAAACCCTTTAATTTTTTCTCCCTACCACTTTACCGTGGATAGCCTTCAAACAGTTCATGGTTGTGCGGTAGAGGGTCAGCCTAGCGGTCATCAAACAACCACCACTATACCGCGTGCAGTAAAATCTATACCCACGGTAACGTGGTAAACTTTTTATGCGGCCTTTATTGTGTTTACCGCTATACCACGGTCGTTATCTTTCTACCCGATGGTATGGCGGTCTTAACCGTCAAGGTCTTCTCCTGACTGTTACCGCGCTACCATAGTCTCCTTGTAGACTATCCGTGGTACCGTGGTAGCCATCTTGTTGCTTGCCTTGACCTTCATTTGACAGTTTACCATAGTCACAGCGGTCACCATTCTCACCGTGTGCGGTACCGTGGTGACTGTCTACACTACTGCCACGCCAGTGACTTACTGACCACCGTGATACTGTAGTCTATGTTTAGACTGCATGCGGTGGTGCGATAAACATTTTGTGCCTAATCATTTAGCCACTAATTGTTTTTGTTGACTATTACCTCTGCCTTCTAACTGCTACTGCTCTACCGCAGCCCTCGAGATTACCCTTCGTGGTGCAGCGGTAAGGGTTTCCTTGACTGCTCTTTACCACTATACCATGGGCTAGTTTGTGGGAAGCCGCGGTTGGGCGATGAATAAGATATGAAGTGATCACTAAGGG
>CM021101.1:910767-947332 GCA_007115665.2 Sequoiadendron giganteum | reverse complement strand
CCTCTTTCTCCTTTTTGTTTGTTTGATCTGAATTTTGTTTGTCCTTGGAAAATTATTTGTTCTCCTCCTTAAGAACATAATTTTGTTCTTTTTTATCAAGTTGCTTATCATCTGTCCTTTTTGAAAATTCCTGGAGCATTTTCTTATCCTTCAAAATATTCCTCTTGGAACACCTTCATTCTCATTTACTATTCTTTTTTCAACCAGTATCTTCTTTTGGCGTGCTCAACTACTGCAACAGTTAACCTTTTAATTTCTTCCTTAGTCGGTCTCCTTACATTGCACCTATTTGTTTGATATGATGTACTAGGAGGATATTGTTCATCATCACTTTCTTCATGATCAGAAAAAACTTTGTGTTCTGCCATATGGACATTGTACTTTTGGTGATCAACATCATATTCATACCCTCCTTCTGAAGATGAATATCCCTTCTCAATAGAGTGAAGAGTGTGGGAAGTCAAATAGATATTATTGCACTCTTCATTGTTGTCTTCTGGTATGTCTTTTCTTGGTATTGACTGAGCTACAATACAATGATCTGGGGAATGTGGTAAGTCACAAACTGAGCACCAAGGACTATTATCTACCATATACGCCCCTCTTTTGTTTAAAGGATCAGGTGTCTCTTTATTCCTTGGCCTATCCATCACTGATTTTTCATCCTTCCAATTTGTATTGTATGGCATGTCATGCAACCTTGGCCTTTCATTTTTGTATGTATTTTCCTGCCTATTTGGAGGAGCATATTTGGGAACCCTAGGATTATCCCTCTTGACAATCATTCTTGCAGTTTTCCTATTATTTTCAATAGTTAGTGCTATCTTTGGAGCTTCAGCTAAATTCCTAGGACACCTGTTCCTAAGCTCATATCCTGTCTTAGGATCAAAATATTTTCAATAGATACTCAATGCAGTAGGATCAATTAATTTGGATCCAGGAGGTATCTTATTATGTAATTTAGAAAACCTCTGGTTGAAGTCATAAGTTGACTCATTCTGATGCTTCTAGATAGTTACCAATTCATGCAGGGAAAACTCTGGTGCACATTGATTCCCATACTGCTCAAGGAACTGTTCATAAAACTCATGAATGGAGTCAATAGAAGTTGTTGGCAAACTATTCAACCAATCTCTAGCATCTTCAATTAATGACATCATAAACAATCTCATTTGCACATCCTCATATTACATATCCAAGTCTTGAATAAATGAATTAAAGCTCCTTAAGTGTTCTTTAGTTGTTACTGCACTACTTCCTATGAATTTTGGGACAAGGCTTCTCCAACTGTTATCCATGGGATAAGGATATATTTGAAATCCAGCCAAATCAAAATTGTTTGATCATGGTTGTGTATGGTGGAGGAGGTGGATTTTGAGGATGTTGGTACTGGTACAATGGATTGTTGTGAGGTAGTGGCACATATTGCTAACCTTGCGGAGGCATGTGTTGTTGACCATGTGGGGGTATATATTGTTGGTGATGGGGTGGCTGAGCATTTTGATGTTATGGTGGAGCATTTGGGGGTCTATATTGATTCCCTGGCTGATTTTGTTGTACTTTTGGGGGATTTGAAGGTCTTGGATTATTATTCCCTTGCCTATGAGGTGGCACATATTTAGGTAAGTTAGCCATCTAAGCATTGATGTGGGCTTTCTATAATTTTAATTCTTGAAGCTCTTTAATTGCCTAGAGCCTCTGCTCATACTCCATTCTTGTTCTTTCCACTTCTTTTCTTTCGTGTTCCAATCATGCATTTATCTCATCCCGAGCCATTTGTTCATAGTTCTCTTCAAAGGCTGCTTCATAGCCAAGTCCATCTTGATTTTCTTCAAGTAACACCATTTTTTGATCATATTCATGTTGTCTCCTTTCCCTTTCAGCCTCAAGTCCATCCATGAACTCCTCAACTTTCTTGGGGCTTGATTGATAGAAGGGATTCCTCTTTTCCTTAGGAGTGTGAGGTTCTCTAGATGGGTTATTTTCAGTTGTGAGTGTACCATAGGAATTATGTCTCTAGGTGTGCTTTTGATGTTTTGTCTTTATTTGTTGGGCCCATGTCATCAGACACCTTCTTGCCCTTATCATTCTTATGATTCCATTTACTTTTTTCATTATTAGGATCCTCCTTATACAAAGATCTTCTTTCCTACATGTTGTGAGTAATTTTGATAGTCTGAACTCTAGGATGGTTCCTTTCTGATGTATATTTCACTTTATCAGTTTTAATGCACTTGTTCATTTAGAGTCGCCACTCACTTTCCAAAAGTGAGAAAATTATGTAGTTCATTATTCCCAATGAAGTCTCCTGCAAGGTACTGACTCTGTGATGAAGGCCCGAGTTCAATTTGACGCACCCCCAACAGAGTCTCCAAACTGTTAGGTCTCAAAAATGCAGGTTTGAACCACGAGAGGTTGCCAATCTCTCACAAAAAAATTGGCTAACGTACAAGGTCAAATGATGCTTTTGAACCTTCTACTCTTTAGGCTCTGCTAAACCTAGGCGGGTGTACCTATATGAATGAAGCAGATTTGAACTGTGTGTTTTATTCCTTAAGCAATCTATCCACAATGGCAATTTGGAAGTGGAAAGATGCAAACTTAATTTGGTATAAATTGTCCAAGCAATATAAAAATCTAATATGTTCAGTCAACAAATGTAAAAAATGGATGAAACTAAATAATGAAGTGCATGAGACCAGTGCCTTGTTGGGTACATGGAGTCTAATGAAGACCTAGAAAATGTGACATGTAATGCAAATAACTCAAACTATTCAGCACACTATTTTGGGTTTATAACTTGTATAAACGTGCAGGCAATTAGTTGAAAAACTCTACTTGAGACAGATTGACAACCCTAATTACATGGCTCTTCTTATTGATCCAATTTACACTCCCAAATTACTATGATTGACCACAAGGACTTAATCTTCACTTGAAAGAACCAATTAATCATATCACTCAAGTACAACAAATGTGCACTGATAAACTGAGTATATACTTGATATATCAATTTAAATAACATAGAAGCATTAAAGTGGAGACAGCCAAATAATTGAATAATTCCAACAAACATTTGATACCAAAATTAAGCCACAAAATCACATACCTTCATTGACTTGTTCAGAATTTATACATGCATCATGTTCTTCACTGTGTAAAAAACCCTCTAAAAATTATCTGTATTAACCCCCTATTTCTATCAATCTTCTCCTTTGATAACCTCCCAAAAAATCTCCTACGTCTTTTGGCCTTGGTCTTCTCGGATTCTCATGAGAGGCGGCAAGCTTCAGACCAATGGTCCCATCATTTGATAACAAAGCAAGAAATTAAATAAAAATGTAACAAAAGCTGATAATATTCACAAATCCATTAATTTCTGAGCAAAATTTGTTGCTCTTTTGATTCGCAGCTTCTTCTTTCACAGATTCACAGGTTTAGTTATGACATCTTTTGCATCTTGTGTGGGGCTTTCCACGTGGCGTTCTATCAGGATTTTCCTATGGGTGGCGCTCTTCTTTCTTTCTGCCGAGCTCCGACTGCTTAAAAAAGTACTTTCTCTTTTTCAAACAAAAGCCTTTTAAAACTTGAGCCATCCCGTGCATTTCAAAATGCAACACCAGGCCCAAATTCTAGGTGGCACCCTATCGAGGCTCCTCTACGAGACACTGCTTTTCTTTTCAGTCAGGCTCCGATTGCATGTTGTGTGGCACCATATCGCACACCTCATGATTTTTAACTGGTGAGCACCTTGGGGGTGTGAACCAGCGAGCAAGAATGGGGATCAAGCTGAATCTTCATCTTTACTTCTGATTCATTGATCCTGTGCTATCTCCTTTAGTATTAGCTTCATGTGGGGATTCTTCATGTACTTGTGGGCTCCACTAGTCTACAACTATAGAGTGTACGTGGAAGCTTCTTGTGATATCGTGATCCATAAAGTGTGCTCATCTTTCGATAGCGATATGGCAGGGAATAGTGGTGATCATTCCCCACGCTCTGATCGGTACCGTTGATCTTCAGGCTCCAGGCATTGTGGTGGGACATAGTAGGTAAGCCCTCTCTCGACATCAGCATCCACGCGTTAGTATTCCGCACACCACTCGACCATTTTGTGAAAACCTGGTGAGGCCAGCCCAGAATGATCTAGATTTGATTATTTCATATTCATCGAATGGCTAAAAATCTTGCATATGCAATAAATGTTAATAAAAAAGGGGGACTGACTAAGTTGATGGGATGATACCCTCAAGGGTCAATGACTTAAGCTTAAGTCATTTATAATCAAACATTAAAATCAGGTGTGAGGGAAAATTAAAGCGACCAACGATCACAAGGTCTGGGGGCTGGTAGTGAATGTATCTTGATGGCTCAAAAGGAAACTAATAAAACCTGCAACCGAGATAACCAATCAACACAAAATTAGAATACTCAATGCAATCAGAAAACCCAGGACCACATTTGGCTCAAAACCCAAAACCCCAAGACCAAAATGAGCAAGCAAGGAAAATTTTGAAAGCTCCAACAAATCTTTTGTCTAGTTCTATAAAAGATAAAACTGATTAAAACATAATAATCTTTGACAAAGAATTTATCTAAACAGATTAATCATGCACTATTAATTGTGACAAAGAATACTTAATTAGATCTACAATATAATAGTTGTACAAGTTTTTAAGCTACCAATTTACCTTCATTTTCAACAGTAATTAATATGGTTTTATCCGAAGTTGATTGTAAACCTGCTTTTATCTCCTCCTACATTTTCATGACGTGATATTTTCTTTCTCTTTTTCTTTGGAGTTTTTTAGGCTGGGAAGGAGTTTGTGAAATATAAAGAGTTTGGGAAAAATCAAAGTTATCTACTTCCTTCTAAGTTACTTCATTTGTTATTTCCTCTATTAATTGGGATCCTACGTTAGTGATTATCTTATCCATCAGATCTTCTAAGTTTCCTTCCTCTAATAGAGCATTTAAATATGATAAATCTGATAAATATGAAATGAAAAAAAATTATGCTAGGGAGGTAATAAGTGATTCTCTAGCTCAAAATGTTGTTTATAATCTTGTTTTAGATCTTCTACAACAAGTTCATGAAGTTGTGGATTCTAAACATTATTTGCAACCTTTTATAGTTCCATCTTAGATAAAATGGGCAACTTATGGTATGGAAATCAGCCACATTTAACTACTTACCTTACAGATTATAAGAGTTTCCCTATATCAAGGAGCTAATTAACTTATACATTTGACCTTCATCAATTGATGGGAAAGATAGACCCATACAGATTAGAGTATCAAGCAAAAGAAATTTAACCATATTTCCTCCTTTTATAAAAAAGATAGCATTCTCCTTCCTAGTTATGGCTGGCCTTAATAGGAGATCCAAAGGAATGCTGCTTTGATACCCTAGGCTAATCTCTTTGCTTTTATGGAGTACCAAATTTGCATTTATGCATGTTATCTAGATTCAATAGTGAATCCACCAAACCCTTTGTACTCCTTTTAGAGTCTAATCCAGTCTCTTTGCTTGTATATTCTACCAAATCACTTTTATTAGATGATGGATTTAATAGTGAATCCACATGTATTATCAGGTTTTGAGGTTGAGTCTATTGGCTTTGAAAATAGATCTATGGTGAGTGGCATTTTTTTCTAGAATGCCCTATTAGATGAAATTGTGCACATACATTTTCTGGGGTCTCAAATAGAATTTGTTGAATTTTTTTTTAATTTTTTTTTAAAGTGCAAGGCTCCAAGATGCAATTTAGTTCATAAAATTCAACACCAAATTATCACATTACAAGTCCTTTATAAATCCTTTATTCTTTCTAATTACCTAAATCACTAACTACCAACTAGAAGACATAAATAATAACTATATAAAAACTAGCTCATCTAATAAGTTAACATTAGTTCATGTTAATTTAATGTTAATTTATTATTTATTACATTATTCTATGACATGCACTAATAATTTCTAACACCCCTCTTTAATTTTGACATAGGGATTTTATTTTAGTGTTACAATATCAATAGTTACCTTGTGTCATATTTTCCCATTTAATGATTTTTTTTGGGATGGCAATTTCTACTAATAATGCATCCAATTACAATGTGAAAATGCAAAATATGTTACACCCTTATGACTCCAAAATCCGTATTTATCATCTTTTGAAAAATAAAAAATAAAAAACATATAATAAACTGGTAGGTAGTATTCACAACCATTCAAGTTCCTCTAGATTTTGCATCAAATTATACAGAAGAAAGATATTATAGTTTTAGTGAGGTTTTGTTAAGCCACCATTTTAAATCATAATAATGTACCAACTATAGAATGACACCTAATGAGAACATGACTCCTCCTTTGCATAGCCTAATTATCCATCAAAGAGCAATATAATAAATTCTTACCAATATTGAAATAAATAAAACCTCATAACTAAAAGATTTTAAACTTCTTCTCAACCACCTTAACCTCCTCTATTTTTTCGCAACACCTTAGATTTTTACAACTATATATATATATATTGATATGAAAATGAACAAAATGGAGTGAAAATAATGAAAATATGTGAACAAGATGGAGAGAGGGGAGAAAAAATGTATATGAATGATGAATGTTGATAGATTCACATGTGGTCTGCATGACAAAATACAAGAATGATGGACAAACAATAATAGCTATTGCACGCAGTTCACAATACTTGGCCATTGTATGAACTACTTTAGAGAAGGAAAGATGAGGGAATGAAAGATAAATAGAGAGGTCCAAAATACCTACTTACAAACCGTGATATTAAAATTGAAAAATCAAAGAACACAAGGCTCCAAGACACAATTCAATTAGTCATCTTCAACACCAAATTGTTACATTACAATGGATTTATAAAGTCTTTCTTCGTTCTAACTATCTAGACCACTAACTATCAATTAACACAACTAATAACTAATTAAAAACTAACATCTAATAACATGTTAATTTATTATTTTTTAGATTATTCTATGTCATGCACTAATTATTTATATCAATGAATGGCCTTGGATTTGACAAATTTTATTAAGATACTATATAAGGTAGATACCTAGTAGAACAAAATAGGCTCTTAGTTTCATGGATAGTTTGAGAATTTTACATTGATCTCTATCCAAGTATCTGCCATGTTAGAGGGAGGGAATGTGATCCGGTGGATATTTTCAGTGAAATTGAAGTGTCTCATTTCTCTCCAGAATCAGCACCATTAGAAAGAGCTCGACGTCCTGATTCCAATGCAACTCGAACGGAGTGAAAAGGAGTCCGTTTGTGCAAGTTATGGCCAGTCAAACCTTGGGTCAAACTAGGATTAGAGGGCATCCAGGAAGCAAAAAAAATGATGTCTTCAAAAGTTGTCGAAGTTGGCATCATCGCGAAGAGCTCGTCAAGACGATTCTGACGGCGTTCGTTTCGTCGAAATCCGACATCGGAGGCTCAAGATACAGCTGGTCAAAGTTTCGGGTTGACTTGGTGGACTGAAGGTACAGTGATGATGTCAGCATCCGTACAAGATGACATCAGTACATGTGCAAATCAAAGGTGGACCAATCCGTGGTTGACACGTGTCATTCGTACGATGATGTCAGCATCCACGTGGCAGCACAGTCATCGGTCCAGTCGGCAGTCCATACCCAGTCAGCAGGCCACGTCATCATCTAATCGGCAGACACGTTGGCATCCAGTCATCTCTGGCAGCAAATCATGTTTCGACACGTGTCAGGTTTTTGGCATTCGGGTTTGTTAAACAAAGTGCTAAAAATGGCGGACGGGCTCGAACCCGTGATCTCCGCGCGAACAACTAACCTCACAACCGATGCATCCGCGAGCGAAGTCCTTACTCAGAATTGGCAGGGTATTGTTTTGATGATTATATTTTACTAATTTTAAAACAAAACGGTGGCCGACGGGTTTGGAACCGCCGACCTCCATCCAAGTAAAATGAATAGCCACCGTTGGGCCACGCGACAGTTGTTATATATTTTAGGCGACTGTTGATTTTGTTAAAGGTTTGAAACCGAAACTTTAACCAAATGGCCAAATAAGGCCAAAACAAACAAAACCCCCTAAACCACCTGAAACCAAAAGATTGCAGAAGCTAAATTAGACCTGATACGAGCTAATCAGGGAGGTTATGCAATTAATTGAGTGGTTAGGCCTAATTAGGCAAACTTTTTGTATAAAAAGAGGGGTGTAGGCCTTGATTTTCCAAGTCCAGGTGGAGAACGAGAGAATGCTCGGGAGATGATTGTAATTGTCCCTGTACGTCGAAGTTATGCTATGCTATCGATGTGCTTGAAGGGGATGATGCTGTCTCAATTGTAACTGTTTTGGAGTATAATCGGATCGGTCACTCCGTTGGAGAGGGGCCCGGAGACGTAGTCACGTTTGTGGCGAACTCCGTTATCAATTGTGGTTTCGTCTCTCTATTTCTTCTCTCTTTCTGTTGTTATCACCTTGTCATTTTAATTATTTCCATAAATTAATTTTGATATTATTAACTTGGAATAATCGTTGTAAAAGTTTAAGCATTCCATTCTGCAATCTAGTCTAGATCATATACAAATCAGAATGATAACTTGTGAGTAGTCTTAAAATATTTTTTCTTAAGAAAAGAGCTATATAAGGTAGGTAACTAATAGACTAGGCTAAGCCCTTAGTTTTATAGATGGTTTGAAATGATTCATATCCATCTCTACCTAAGTATCTACCATGTTAGATGGAATAATAAGTTGTGAGCAACCTTAAAATAAACACACATATCAATTTCATTGCAATAAGATTCAAGACAAACTACTTTTAACCATTCAATAAAATACATTATCATAATCAACTATTTCATAATAATTCATTTCTTTTATAATTGTTACAATGATTACAGTCCGAGAGATGCATGTATGAGACAAAAATAATCTTTAACTGCTGCAAATTCAAGCTTGCATAAGTATGGCTGCTATTAGCACCAGGGCCAGGGTAGTCCTGGGTTTCAATGTTCCTCCTTCCATTTGTAACTTGTCCATATCTCTCGTCCTCCCATTTACCTTGTTGAAACACCTGTTCCATATCAGTTGAACTTTCTATTACACTTCTATGCTAAATATCTGACAAGGGGTTAAATGCAAGAGAGTACGCTTTAATCATTTGTTGTACCTGATCGTTGCTCAACTGTATTTTATGATGTGCCAAACTGAGTGTCCCTGCCCAAAAAAATTCATAAAATGGTAAGGTTAAATAACAGTAAACTGAAAATTATGGAATGAACTAAAAATGGAACCAAAAAGTTATAAAAGTGCGCTTCTGAGGGACTTGGGATACAATAATAATGCCCCGAAGATTTACATAAAGTAAGTATTAGAACATTCTCAATCATTTACCTAAACTGTGGAAACTAATCCTGGCTGCTGTCAAGAGATCTTAATGAATTGATTAGTCCTTTACTCTTATTTTGTACAGTTTACAGTGAACTACAAATGAACAGGTAAAATACTCACTGGAAAATGGGAGTGCCTACGATTGATGGAGCAATGTTAAACCAATTACCAACACCATAATTGGGAGTAGCAGATTGTTCCTGTACTGCAATCCCATGTTTATCAACTTCAAAATTATGGCCTTCAAACATCCATTTCAAAGAGATATAAATGTGTGTTTCCTTGTAATGGAAAACATTGGAGAACTTTTAAAAGGAAAAGTTTCATATAACACTGATCCACAGAATTGAGAAGAAAAGCAAACTACTTTTGCCAAAGTCAAAAAGCATGTTGGATTCCTTGTTGTCGTTTGGCACGCTTGTTAAAGTTTTTGCTTTTTTTAAATCCCCGGGTGGGTAAAGGCAAACCAGAAAAATCAGAACTCTCTAAACAACTGGTGTAAAGACATTTTAAGCTACTTTGATTGAATCCTGGCCGTTCCGTACGCCAATTATCTGGGCCACTTTAATGAACGGTTACGTCATTGAATTGTCAGCGTCATCATTAAGGAAATGTTGGTCATGATCCATCCGATGTTGTGTGGTTGGACGGTATGGATGGGGAGGAGGTAATACATCTTTTGGAGAAAAAAAGGTATAAAATATTTTGGGTGGAGTTGTCTTATGTGGCCAACAATTGAAAACACGATGTTTGCGGAATAATTACGCCGAAGGCGTATCATATTTGGAAATGACCGAAACAATTTTCACTATGAATGTTTTCTTTGCCTTTTTTAAATCTTTCTATTTTTCAGCCACCCATACCCGTATCTTTTGACTGACTGTTCGCAGCTTTTATTTTTGTTACTTTTGCAATCCTTTCTTTAATTTTTGTTATTTTCACAACGCTTTCTTTAATTTTTATTAATGAGTGGTAGTTAGGTAAATTTAAATCGCATGATAAATATTTATTTTTCTTTCGCTCAATTTTCATTTTTGCATGGAGTATAAGTGATAATTTTTTTTGCTGGAACAAATATATATTTTTATTTCACTGTGAATGATTTTTAATATAGTTTTTAATTTTTTTGTATTGAAGATATGGAGAGATTCTCTCGTTAAAAGTAATCATAGTATAATGTTCATTAATTATTATTGATAAGTGCATTAAATTGTATAATTATATTTATTACTATTTTTCTTTTATGTATATTATATTAATTTATTTATATATTATTTGTTCTAATTATATTATATATTATTAAAAAAATATAATATTTATATATAATTTATTATATCTGTATTTATATATTACATTATATTATATTGAAAAATATTAGCAAATAGAGTTAACATATTAATATATATTTTTACATTAATATGTTCTATTTTAATTAGTATTGAAAGTCAATAAATAAAATCAACAAATAATTTTCATTATGTTATTATGTTTATTTTTACATTTATCATGGGGTGAATTTTTTTCTGTTATTTTTTCATGAAATTTTAAGTAATAATTGCATATTTAATATAATATTTTCTAATTTAAATATCTAAAATTATACTTATGTTTATTATTACATATTTTCTTTTATTTTTGCAATCATCCAATATAAATCTAATATAATATTTAATTAATATAAAAAATATACTTTAATTAGAATACATCTTACATTATATATACTTTAATTAGAATACATCTTACATTATATATACTATAATTATATTTATTATTATATACACATTATATTATTATTGTTATATTCTATAATACAATTATACAACTATTAGAAGTAATAAACCATATCTCATAGTTTAATTGATTTTTGGATAGATTAGGAGGAAAAAACCTATATATGTGTTAATATATTAGAGAGTATGTGGTCAATATAATAGTTAATACATAAAATAAATAAATGGCATGCCAATTGACCTTATGTACTACACAAATGTCACATCTTCCGCGTACCCATTGCACACCAAGATGCGATTGCTAGTTAATTAATTTGAGGAATGGGAATATTTTGTACATTTTTCTTTATGTTTTTAAATAGTTTTGGGTTTTTTAAGGTTTTAAACTGGTGTTTAAGATTATTGTTCATTTTATATTATTTTGTACATATTTGTTTATGTTTTTAAGTAGCTTTTTGGTTTTAAAACGTTTTAAGTTGGGTGTTTAAGATTTTTTATCTAAAGATATTATTATGTTAAAAGGTGTAATTCTACAATGATAACAGAGTGTTTATAGAAGGTGCACACATTCTATTAAGAAAAACAAATGCATTTTAGAAATAAACAAAAAAACAATGAACATTTTAGAAAAAATGAAACACAATGTCTATAAGAAATCAGTATAATCATCACAAAAAACAAAAAGCAAAATAGATTTTAGGGAAAAAAAAAAAACACTAAATATTTTAGAAAAATAAAAAATAAAAAATAAAAAAATCATTTTAATAATAGCTACAATTCAAAAATTAGACTCAAAATTGAAAGCCATATAAAATAGTTTGACTTATGACCCTTTTTAAAGACTACGAGCATGTGCAATGGGCCACAACTCATTACACACTCGTAATGGATATGACTTGTATAATGGGCTATAAGCCCTTAAATTATTATTTTTGAACTTTTATTTTCTTTAATATGTATTATATTAATTTTATGAATAAAATTTATTTGATATATAAAAATTAGCAATATAATATTTATTAAATATATAATTAATTTAAAAGTTAGCTATAAAATTATTATTAAATAATAATATTATATTATTATTTAATTATTATTGTTATAATACTATATTTTCATATTTTTATATTATTATTAATATTAGTATTATGTTATTATTAATGTATAATATCAGATATCTGTAATGATATCTTCTTTTTACAAAGAAACTAAAAAATGAATATAACTGTATATTTTTGTATAATTGGATTCCTCCAGATGGTTATGCTTTTTTGGACAATATGTTAACTTTTTCAATCTTTGTACATTCTTTTATACAAATGAATCATTTAATATTGTATATATATTTTAAAGATAAAAAATTTTTAGATCAAAACATTGCAAGAAATCCCACCCAAGAATAGACTAGAAATGGTGAAATAAGTTAAGTGGATCTGTAAATGCTAGAACAAATCAGAATAGACTAGAAAAACAGAAGCTTGGAAATTAGCAATTAATTTATAGCAAAACAAAGAATGAGAGCACAACATTTACCTTTTCACAATATTCAGAAGGTGCTAAAAAAAAGCTCCAATAATTTGTGCAAAAGCATATGAAAGAGATGCTCACAATTGAAAATATAACCAAGTATCACAAATAACTTTGGTGATAGACTAGCGATGGTTATAGTTGGGACTATGTAGTTATCAGAAATAACTTCATTAATAAACTTAGTCATAAACTAAATAATTGGATGCATTCTTAGCTTCAAATTCAATGATCAGTGATTATTTGTCTACAATTGTCAATATTCTGAGTGAAGTTTGATCTATTTCAAATTTTGTATAATATTCTACTAACCGCCTTCACCAACTTGAAGATTAGGGGTTACTTCTCATACAAACATCAACAATAATTTGGCCCACTCTCGTCATTTTCATAGTTCATAATAGATGTTTATTTTGTAGAAAGAGCAGAGTTTCAAAATAAAAAAGACTGAATGAGATCACTTATGAGTTTTTAAAAATGAGACAGGAAGGACACTGATTAATTTATTCTCCAAGTGGAAAGAGTTGTTCAAGAGAGTTAAGAAATGGTGAATAATCTCTTTCTTCTCAATTTTTAAACTACAGACGAGAAAAATCATCTACAAAAAGTGGAATTAATAAGAAAAGGACAAGAGGAAGTGGCACCAATATATGTAAGTATTCAATCAATATCAATAGCCCTCATAATTAAATAAGAGAGAAAAGTATGATAAGAGTGATAAGAAAAGGAAACTTCTCTTGAAAGTGAGGTAAAATGTTTTTAAAAATTTGCTAGAGCAGTCACAACAACAAAAACTCTTTATTCATTTCTGACAGTCAATGCCCAATTCGATGTCCCTCAAATATACCAATAGATCTACAGTTCCATTAGGAGTGACTAGCAGATTGAAAGCTCGCACATACACTAAACGTTGAAAGCATGGTTTACCACATGGGAATTGAGATTAGGTGATATTCTTGGGTGTAGTACTAATGACCACCAAGGAAAATGATTATAAATAATACATTTGACTCTTTAAATTTGAGCACTTTAATGTACTGTCCTGATTGCAAGTAGTAAATTTCTTATTTTTTTTTCCAATCATAGACACATAAACTTATTATTTTATAAATTTACAGTTTATTTTATAAGCTTAGTTTTAATACTACCTTGTATAGTTGCAGATTGAAGGTGGAGAATACACATTCAAATTACCAGGGGTATTTTTGAAGACCATCAAAGCTTTAATTACTATCTAAAACCTATTTGAAAAGAGGTAAATTCTATCTCTTTATCCTTTTACAATAACAATCGATTAATTGCATCTGGTGAGTTGTTTTCCATATATTCTAACATTTTGTTGCATTTATGATCATCCATTTGACTATCTTCTGATGATTGTGTTTTCTGCCCTTCTCCCCTATTTCTAGCAAGATCTCCTCTCCAATGCATTTCTACCATGAAACAGTCATCACATTCTTTAAGAATAAGTGTCCTTCAACTTTTCTCTACCACTTCTTCCACAATGTTGCCCTCATAGAATTTAAGGTCACTATCCTTCCTATTTAAGTAGACACTATTCTTTAAACTTCACCCTACTCATTGTTTGTCATTGCTTTGCAACTCATATACAATTCTCTCAGTCATTGTTTGTCCATTGTATTTGTCTTAAACAGTTGCATCATTGAATAAAGGCCAACCAATATTAATGTATAGATCTTTGAATAATTGAAAGACCATCTGACTATTTTACTATGTTTTGGAATGATGAGATTGTATATGTTGTTGCATATATTAACTAAGTAGGTTATTTCCATTACCTTTGTAAAAGTTCTCTTCAAACCAAGGTTCTTCAATATAAAAAAAAAAATTTCTTAGTTGTTTTGTTGTTTATGTAATGTGTAGTACATAATTTTATTATCTTCAAATGTACAATTGCATCTTAGTTCACTTGATTTTTATGCTTTTACAGTTTGAGAAGTGTTAAATCGAACATCCTAAATTTACCGTTTATACAAATAGTTCAAAAACATGAATGTCATTTATGATACCATAATACAAAACAAAATACTGCGACAAACACTTCAAATCTCAACCTATGCTTTTTCAATTTCAATCATACGAATAATTGTATATGTTTTTGCATATATTAACTAAGTAGGTTATTTCAATTACCTTTGTAAAAGTTTTCTCTTCAAACCAAGGTTATTCAATATAAAGAAACTTTTTTCTTAGTTGTTTTGTTGTTTATGTAATGTGTAGTATGGGTAAGTGCACCAATCTATGACACAATTTAGGTGCCAAATTGAAAAAACAATCAAAAAAACCCCAAAATAAGGCCTTTGGCGCACGCCAAATGTCTAAAAATACATTTGGCGCATGCCAAATTTGGCATGCGCCAAATGTATTTCTAGACATAAAATGCAAAAGTTGGGTTTGGAACCCTCATTTTGTCTTCAACCCACGACTTGAGAAGGAATATTTCAAGTCTGCAACTCGCACTCGCCAAATCTCCTCCATTATTTGCATCCTTAGCTTGCCATTTTCCATGAGAATTCCACCAACACGTTGGAGAGGTCGAAGATTGCAAAGAGGTGTGTATTTTTATTCTATTTATTTTGAATTTGATTTGGAATGCAACTTTAAATAGATTTTTATAATAAAACTTTGTTCTAATTCTCAGGGAATGAATCTCCACCTCAAAACATTGAGAATTCACAATCACCCCCTCATCAAGAACCTCCTATACAAGAACAACCCGAAACCCTTCCATCAATTCATAGGCATCCTCAAGGAACACAAGAAAATATTCAAAATCAAATTGAAAACAATAAAAGAGACATTCAACAATTAATTGCAAGATTAACCGAGCATGCCGAAACTCACCCTTATAGGTGAGGGATTGTTGAATCATTGAAGTCAATTTTAACTCATGTAGGAGAAATGAGCGAGCAAATGAATTTTTGGTCAACTAAGAGAGATGAGATGAGGCAATTTTATGCTAATGGTTTGTCATATGCAGATGTCAAAAAACTAAAAATTAGCAAAGCCGAGTTGTGTGCCCTATTTAAAGACCAAAAAGCCAATGAACCTTTGTCCCATGCATGGAGGAGGCTCCCCATCCATTGGTGCCACCATGATTTAATTAGAAACAAATTTTGGGAGCGGTGGTGGATGGTATTTGACCAACCTCCATGCAATAACCATGAGGTGCCGCAATACTTTTTGAGGAAACTCTATTGCGAGTTTATCCTCAATAAAATGCCAAACTATTTTGACATCTTAGACTTTCAGGGTAGAGGTGGGGGCTCCACACACGATAGACTTGTTGCATAACTTAATCCACAGTTGGCACCAAGAGCCTTGGGCAGACCCATGGTGGAGCATGTCATTGTTCCTTCCATTGTCAAGGATAGTGTAGAGGTGGACACGATGAAGTCGATTAGCTCACTCACCCAGACCATTTTACAGTGTGCGAGTCCTTTAGTAGAGCCTAGTGTGGAGGAGACGTGTAGGCCCCAAGCGCCACCCCACCATTGTGGCGCTTGTGGTGTTGTTTGCACGTATGATTATTAGGGTGCTCGTGATGCAGCTACATAGCCTACGTCAGTTGTAGAGGTGATGGCTTTCACAGATGATATTCTGAATGATACATTCGGGATTGACACTTATGTAAAATTTAGCAAGTTATTTTAATGTCGTTTATTAAAATATATTTTGAAATTTAAGAATAACTAAATTAATAGAATTTTGATATGATGAAATTTTAGGGTCACACTGTTCATGAGGGATTTTTTATTCCTACAAACCCTTATACATTCTTGATGATGAGTCCACAGGTATGCAACTAGTATTAAAGATATTATTATTGCATTTGAATAGTTGAATGTTATATTTGAATGTTTGTCTCATAACATGCTTCGGATTTCAAACAGTTTCCTGGTGCACCTTCTTCCTCCACACCTCATGATTCATATCCTCAAACAACATACACTCAGGTAGCCTTTATTCATTAATAGGGTTGTAAATCTATACTAGCTAGTTTTCATAATTTTACGTATATACAAATCTAAAAAATTGATGAGAAGCACAAACATTGCATTCAAGTATTCCTTGATTGTGTCACATTATGTTCTCCTATATCAACATGATACCTGAGATATTGTTTCATTTGCAGCTGTTGACAAGAGATAGCCCTGGTGATGTTGGTGGCACGATGGACCATGGAGTTGCTACAACAATAGCCAGTTCTGATCCATTGAGAGAGGTATGGAATAGATTAGTCGATTTGACATTATATTTTCTCTTTTATGGTCTATTATAAAAAAATTTCACGATAATTTTATGTAGTTTAATTTCTATCTTCATGGTTGCTACAGGTGGTTGTCACTCCAGATCATGGACATGGTGATGCTTTAAATGTGCATGATGACTATATGTATGCGGTAAGTGATTATATTTTGTTATATGCCATTCCATAATTCAATTTCTATGTTTTAACATCTTTACTTTTAATCGTATCAGTTGAAGGTCCAGAGTGAAGAGAGGAGGAGCAACAGGCGTGTTCGAAAGACAAGACAAGCAACAGTCACTCCATCTAGCCAAATTTCGAAGGCAGCACGGGATCTATTTCCTTCCCCTAGAGGGAAATGACTATGTATTAGTGTTGTTTTTTGTATGCCTATGTGGCATTTTGCAACATTTGTTTTGTACTATTGATATATATACGTGATATTTTGTCCAAATGGCTCCTTTTTACTAAGCCTATATGGTTTTTTTGGATATATTTATATACTTTTATCAATATATATCATTGTATAGCCTTTCAGATTTTTGATTAAAGAAACTCTTATTTTGCTACTGCCATTCTTGAATGATGTTATCATGCACATCGTGTAAGTTGTATGCTTGAATGTTGTAGGCATGGATTTTGTTTACATCTAATGCTTAATTAATTACCGTGGAATGCTCAATAAGCCCCATATAAAGCGTATTATATAAGTAAGCTCCATTTGTGGTGGTTTGTATCCTTTGGAATGCTTCAATTACTTGTGCCTCACTGATGCAGAGGCAAGGAGGCTCAAACCCAATCAGTCTGACAACCTGCCTTCAAGGGGCTCCT
The DNA here is from genome assembly GCA_007115665.2 of Sequoiadendron giganteum. Classification (NCBI taxonomy): domain Eukaryota; kingdom Viridiplantae; phylum Streptophyta; class Pinopsida; order Cupressales; family Cupressaceae; genus Sequoiadendron; species Sequoiadendron giganteum. The sequence goes on along the minus strand of CM021101.1, from coordinate 929,569 downwards.
AACAAGATTAATACAACTTATTTTGAGCAATCTACACAACCTCAAAGTCCCATCAAACCAAACTCTTCATTCAACACCTTACCCAACAATCCACCCTTGTAGCACTCTGATGCAGAGCCAAGGTGAAGAAGACTCACAACAATGGAAATGTCAATTCTCAATCAAGAACTCTTCTTCATAATGATTCAGCCTAATAGGCATCAACCCACCCTTAAGGGTCTCAACTCCTCAACCTTGCAAATGAACAACAAGACTCCACCAAGGCCCTACAAAGACCATCAACATTCATACAATGACAATTGAATCAATTGAAAACAATCCATAAGTCAGATTCATTAAGGTTTCCAAAACTCACATTTGTGACTGGTTATTCTTGTAGTACTCAAAACTTAGTTTTAGCCAGATTTCTCCCAACCTTTCCAAAACACTAGATAATTACAAGATGTATTGAGATACCCTTTTCAGGGTTACACAACATACCAAAGAATCACTGGTCTCTCTTTTGGACTGACATAGACTTTCAACACACCTACTTCAATTTTGGCTTCACAATTAGCCCTTTTTTTCCAAAGGGACCACCCTTCCAACTTTAGGTATCTATCCAAACACCTTGGACAATATTAGTTCATGGTGCCAAACCTCAAATTTTGTCATTAGTTTGTGTCTACAGAGCCTCTAACTCACAAAACCCAAGAAACCCTCCAAAACCTTCACAAAATCAAGGGTTTTAAAGAAACATACAAATCTAGACCTCTCTCAACACTTCCAAAGCCCCAAACACCTCAAAATACTTCTGCATGGACTCATCAGACCCTCACATAACCCTTACAGGCATTAATTCTTAAAAACCTCTCTTTGGTTCCTCACTTCCATGTTGGAAAACCCTTGTTCAGTCTTAGAACAGTCACAAAAACACCACACAATTATGGCTCTTTATTCCAAAATGAGTTGACACACTTATTATAACATTTTTTCATTCAATCCATTGAGATACAATAGTAAAAAATAGGTGGATTGATTGTTACATCACAAATTTCCCCTCAAACCCTTGATTCAGCAACATTGGGACAACCATTGTTTGTGTTGGTTCCTTCTACAAACAAAGAGTTAAGACACCAAATACAAAATAAATGAATTAGAAAACATATAGACACATCCTCTAAAATTATTAGACCATGAAGAACCTGTATGTGCCCGTACAACACTCAAAAATATCAAGAAAATAGTATTTTTCTAGAAAATTGCTCAAAATTGTGGTGTTTATTGTGTAAAATTATTACAAAAATTCTTCCACTCTCTCATTCAAGCCTTGGTAAGGCTTTTTAAATAATTTTCCAACAACCATATTCTCCCCAACACCCACAACCAACCTTGGGATTAGTTGGTCCCTTAATTACTTTTCTTTGTGTTAAAGTTGCTTTGTCAGCATTTTACAACTTATATGATTTCTAATTGACTTCTAAGACACAAAACACCCTTTATTTGCATTATGTTTGATCTCTCAAAGATTATTAGACAAAATAAACCTAAAGAAACTAACATTTCCCTATTGATGTATTCAAATAAAAAAAATTGATGATGTGGTGTAGGTGCTCTTGCACCAAACTCAAAACCCCTTCCAAGCCTAATTTCTCCCAACCTTTCCAAAACACCTAACCATTTAAAGGTGGATTAAGATACCCTTTTCAGGGTTACACAACATATGCCAAAACCAATAGTAACTCTTTTGGACCAACATGAACTTTCAATACACCTCCCTCGCTCTAGGCTTCACAATTAGGCCTAATTTCCAAAGGAACCCCCTCACAAACTCACCTCCAAACCAAGGAAACTTGAAACAGTCTTAGGGATGCTCACCAAACTCAAGATTCTTCCATTTTAAGAGCCCCAAGAACTTGTTCTATTCCTCTACTCACAAACCGTCCTAAAACTTCACAAAAAGAAGGGTTTTAAAGAAACTCATAACTCCAGACCTCCCCCAATCCTTCCAAAGGTGCAAACACTCCACAATACCTCTGCCCTAACTTAAAGGACACTCACAATCCCATTCCTTTTAGTATTTCTCAGATTCAATACTTGAGTTCCTCACTTTCATGGTGGAAACACCCCTGAACAACATTAGAACTTCACACCCCACGGAGTTTATTCATTCTCTCGACCTCCAAAGTATTCATACACCAAACTAATCATGGTACATGCCAATCCACCGAGCAACAGGGTCAGAATAGTAGGTGGATTGTCTAATGTGTCATGGTATTGCCCTCAAAATCCCTAACATAGAAAACAGAGTAGTAACCAAGTTTTCTGATCCCACACACACCAACGGTGGATTTAAACCTTCAAAATAGATGAAAAGAGAGTAAAAACATATGCAATCAAGTATCCAAAGCCTCAAGTCATGATATAATTGTATGGGCCTGTGCAAGGCAAAGAAAACCAGTGATCAACGTTTTCAAGTATATTTTGTTATTAGAAACTGAACAAAATCAACCCTCAACTTGGGGTATTAAAGCAATATATCTTGATACCACCTTCCAACTACCCCTTGAGCTGATCAACCACCATAACCACCCTTTGTTAGACTTCTAAGATGGCAATTTGCAAATTTTTCTCTTAATTACCATTCTTTCACAACTTGATTTTGCAAATACCACCTAACTGACCTATTAAGCCTTTTAAATACAATTGCAAGGTATTTACATAGCATATAGAAATATAGAGAGCAAATACAATAAATATTTTAACTAATGAATTGTAAAAAATGGACTTTTTTAGTTTATATTCATGTCATTGATTACAATGCATTGCACATCTTTCAACATCAAAGCATTACTTCACTTTGCATAACTAATAAGTAGATGTTGATAGATGCCAAAAATATAATTACAATATAGTTTGAACAAAGTCAACCTAAGCAGTTATGCAATTTCTTCACATTGCATAACTAATAACTAGGAGCAACTGCCAATTGTATTTTCTTATCATGGCATTCTATGAGACCAAATTTCTTTGAGATATTTTTTCAAATAGTTCCCTGCCTTGTCTATGTTACCATGTTTTTCATACATGTCTACCAAAGTATCTTCTCAAACAGTTCACTGCCTTGTTGCTATGGCTAAAAGCCTAAAACAAGTGATTTTGAACAAGCTATGGATGCTTCAAAAAATATATCAAAAGCATAATAGTAAGCAATAGCATAGAGAAGGCAGTGAACTGTTTGAAAAAATGCATCAAAAAAATTGCTTTGAAATGATAAATTTAGTTGTGCTTTCACTCTTCTTTAACATTGTATATCTGCTCCTTTTTATAACAAGAGATAAAAAAACATAAAAAATTGTATAACAAGAGATAAAAACTATCTTTTTTGAAATCGAAAGGCATTTCCATAGCATAGAGATATAGAGAGAAAATAAAATAAAGAGTTTAACTTATGAAATGTAGAAAATAGATTTTTGTATTTTTTATTCATGCATTGCACATCTTTCAAACTCAAAGCATCACTTCACATTGCATAACGAATAACTAGATGTTGATAGATGACAAAATTTCAATTACAATATAGCTTTTGACAAAGTCAACCTAAGCAGTTATGCAATTACTTCACATTGCATAACTAATAACTAGGAGCAGCTGCCAATTGCTTTAGCTTGTCATGGCATTCCATGAGACCACATTTCTTTGAGGCACTTTTTCAAATAGTTCATTCCCTTGTCTATGCTATGACATTTTTCATATATGTCTACCAAAGCATTTTATCAAATAGTTCATTGCCTTCTTGCTATGGCTAAAATCCTAAAACAGATGCTTTTGAACAAGCTATGGATGCTTGGAAAAAATCTAGGAAAGCATAATAGTAAGCAATAGCATAGACAAGCCATTGAACTTTTTCAAAAAATGCCTCAAAGAAAAGTGGTCTCATGGTGATGGAATGCCATGACAAGCCATAGACAAGGTAGTGAAATGTTTGATAATATGCCTCAACTACTTGCATATGACAACTTTTTCCTCGAGTGAAAATTCACCACCATAGGAAAAAGCCTCTGAGATAGCAAAAACCGAGCAAGGTTATTGTAGAGGGGCCACATGTGATCCCATAGGATCAAACGAGAATTTTCTAAGCATTACAATGTCCGAGTAATAGCATGTTGAAGTTCGCAACCATTTTGCACTTTGGACCCTTAAGGGATCAATCTGGTTGAATGTAGCTCGGAGTGATTCCGCGTGTTTAGGTGCAAAAGAGGACCATTCCTAATGTAAACGTACCCACCCGGACACATTGGAACAGTCTGTTTGGTCACACGAGTTGTAGAATGAAAGTTGCACCACTTTGCAACTTTCAACTACTTGCATTTGACAACTTTTACCTCGAGTGAAAATTAGCCACCATAGGAAAAAGCCTCCGAGATAGCAAAAACTGAGCAAGGTTATTGTAGAGGGGCCCAACATGATCCCATAGGATCAAATGAAAATTTTCTAAGCATCACGATGTCCGCGTAATAGCATGTTGAAGTTCACAACTATTTTGCACTTTGGACCCTTAAGGGATCGATCCGGTTGAACGTAGCTTGGAGCAATTCCATGTGTTTAGGTGCAAAAGAGGACCATTCCTAGCGTAAACGTACCCACTCAGATGCGTTGGAACAGTCCGTTTGGTCACATGAGCTGCAAAACGAAAGTTGCACCACTTTGCAACTTTCAACTACTGGCATTTGACAACTTTTTCCCCGAGTGAAAATTCACCAACAAAGGAAAAAGCCTCCATGATAGCGAAAACCGAGAGAGGTTATTGTAGATGGGTCCAACGTGATCTTGTAGGATCAGACAAAAAGTTTCTAAGCATCATGGTGTCCGAGTAATAGCATGCTGAAGTTCGCATTCATTTTGCACTTTGGACCCTTAAGGGATCGATCTAGTTGAACGTAGCTCGGAGCGATTCCGCATGTTTAGGTGTGAAAGAGGACCATTCCTAGCATAAATGTACCCACTCAGACGCGTTGGAATAGTTTTTTGGTCACACGAGTTGCAGAACAAAAGCTGCACCACTTTGCAACTTTCAACTACTTGCATTTGACAACTTTTTCCTCGAGTGAAAATTTTCCACCATAGGAAAAAGCCTCCGAGATAGCGGAAACTGAGAGAGGTTATTGTAGATGGGCCCAACGTGAACTCATAGGTTTAGATGAGAAATTTCTAAGCATCACGGTGTCCGACTAATAGCATGTTGAATTTCGCAGCCATTTTGCACTTTGGACCCTTAAAGGATTGATCTGGTTTAACGTAACTCGGAGTGATTCCGCATGTTTAGGTGTGAAAGAAGACCATTCCTAGCATAAACGTACCCACTCAGATGCATTGGAACAGTTTGTTTGGTCACACGAGTTGCAGAACAAAAGTTGCACCACTTTGCAACTTTCAACTACTTGCATTTGACAATGTTTTCCTCAACTGAAAATTTGCCACCATAGGAAAAAGCCTCTGAGATAGCAAAAACTGAGAAAGGTTATTGTAGAGGGGTCCAACATGAATCTAAGCATCATGGTGTCCGAGTAATACACAGCCATTTGCAACTTTGGACCCTTAAGGGATCGATCTGGTTGAATATAGCTCAGAGCGATTTCGCGTGTTTAGTTGTGAAAGAGGACCATTCCTAGCATAAACATACCCACCCAGACACGTTGGAATAGTTTGTTTGGTCACATGAGCTACAGAATGAAAATTGCACCACTTTGCAACTTTCAATTACTTGCATTTGACAACTTTTTCCTCGAGTGAAAATTCACCACCATAGGAAAAAGCCTCCGAGATAGCAAAAACCGAGCAAGGTTATTGTAGAGGGGCCCAACATGATCCCATAGGATTAGACGAGAAGTTTCTAAGCATCATGGTGTTCGAGTAATAGCATGCTGAAGTTCGTATCCATTTTGCACTTTGGACCCTTAAGGGATCAATCCGATTGAACGTAGCTCGGAGCGATTCTGCGTGTTTGGGTGCAAATGAGAACCGTTCCTAGCGTAAACATACCCAATCAGATGTGTTGGAACAATTTTTTTGGTCACACGAGCTGTAGAATGAAAGTTGCACCACTTTGCAACTTTCAACTACTTGTGTTTGACAAATTTTTCCTCGAGTGAAAATTCGCCACCATAGGAAAAAGCCTCCGAGATAGCGAAAACCAAGAAAGGTTATTGTAAAGGGGCCCAACATGAACTCATAGGTTCAGATGATAAGTTTCTACGCATCATGGTGTTTGAGTAATAGCATGCTGAATTTTTCAGCCATTTTTCACTTTGGACCCTTAAGGGATCGATTCGATTGAACGTAGCTTGGAGCGATTCCACGTGTTTAGGTGTGAAAGAGGACCATTCCTAGCATAAAAATACCCATCCAGATGCGTTGGAATAGTTTGGTTGGTCACACGAGCTACATAACGAAAGTTGCACCACTTTGCAACTTTCAACTACTTGCATTTGACAACTTTTTCCTCGAGTGAAAATTCACCACCATAGGAAAAAACCTCCGAGATAGCAAAAACCGAGAAAGGTTATTGTAGAGGGGCCCAACATGAACTTTTAGGTTCAGATGAGAATTTTCTAAGCATCACGGTGTCTGATTAATAGTATGTTGAATTTCGCAGCCATTTTGCACTTTGGACCCTTAAGGGATCGATCCGGTTGAATGTAGCTCAGAGCGATTCCGCATGTTTAGGTGTGAAAGAGGACCATTCCTAGCGTAAACATACCCACGCGGATGTGTTGGAACAATTTTTTTGGTCACACAAGCTGCAAAACAAAGGTTGCACCACTTTGCAACTTTCAACTACTTGCATTTGACAACTTTTTCCTCGAGTGAAAATTCGCCACCATAGGAGAAAGCCTCCGAGATAGCGAAAACCGAGAAAGGTTATTGTAGAGGAGCCCAACATGAACTCGTAGGTTCAAATAGATATTTCATAATCACCACGATTTACGAGTAATACCCTGTCAAATATTGTTTCCCTTTTGCACTTTTCACCCTTAAGGGATCGAGTCGGTTGAACCATAGTAGTTGTGTTGTTGAATGTCATACCCTAAGGTATGTTAGAGATGACCTAGGTTGCATCGATTTCTCACTGAGAGGCTTAACATAAAATGTGTAGCATATAACAATCTGATAAATCTAGGAGATGGAAAAGATAGAGAAGATTGACAACCTGAAAATACACTAGCAATCGATGTTTCTCATACCACTGAACACTTGCACCAGCAACCGATGTTGTTCTTTTCTTATATACTTTGACAAACTTCAGTATTACCTACAATCACAATCAAAAAAGAATCAATGACAGTCGTAAATGCATATGACATCAAACAGTAATCGTGAAAAATCCTTATTGCAAGGTGTTGGTCCAAAAGAGTGATCAATAACATGGCTTTACAAATTCAATGTGCATACTTACAAATCAATCCAGGGAACCATTTGGGTCTGGTCTAGTCTTTATTGTGTCAAGTATTGCCTCATGGTCAGACTCATGCACTTTCCACAAGTTCTTGTTCATAGGTTTACCCTTATATTTGATCAAATGAACGTTGGTGGTGATGACAAGGTTCAAATACTGAAGAATTTTCCGATGCATGTCAAAGTCCTCAAACAACCAAACTGGATACCTTCGAAGCCATGTTCCAATAACAACCACCGAACATGTAGGATATTCTATGTTTTCTCCATCTATAACTAGGGACTCCAATTTCTTTTTGGCCTTGATACAACGACATAGGTAATAATTTGTACCCTCTTCATTGTCTTCATTTGCAATTACTGCATAAACGTGCCCTGCATTGATATGTTCATCTTGTTAGATTTATTTACTGAGAAACATAATAAAACTTGTAAGTAAGATATATTACCTAGTTCTAGTAGGTCCGATACATGATCAAAGTCAATGGATGATTGCATCTCCATGATTTGTAGAGCCATTTGGAGCTGATACGTGTCAAGTGGGGTTAGACTTCTTAAAGACCATTCATCAACCCACTTTGATGACTCACAATCGTTCCATGATTGAAGTGTACATGCATAACAAAAGCATGCCATCTTCCTTGTATGGATAGTCCATGTACCTGCATTGGAGCTTCTAAAAGAGTGTAGCTCGCTCGATCCTATTAGTGTACAACAATCCTCATATTTTGCAATGTTAGTATCATGTACTAAATGAAAAAATCTACGAACTAAAGAATTGCCTTCACTACCTGGACCCATTGAACCATTGCACCACTAGACAATTTATCTTGCATTTGTCAACTTTACACTGTTTGTGTACTTTAACTCTTCTCGTGCTAGGGCTCTTTTGATACATGCACCTGCTCCATCATGCTCCCCCTTTCCATGCCCAGCCTCTGAGAAATTCCACATATGTTGAACACCACTAATCCTATGCATCCTGCTCAACCAGTAAAACATTCTAGCATTCTTGAATTGTGATGTACAATTATCTGACCATATGATATGTTGACTAAATGGTATGCCCCTACTAGCCAAATCGGCATAGAACATATGAAAGCAACCTTGAACAAACTCTACAGAATGTGTGCGATCATCACTAATGTAAAAGTGATACTCCCTCAATACTTTCCTATTTTCCTCTGTACTATCATTTGCATGAATGAATGCTATATGTACAAATATAGAAACCTGCACAGAGTTGTAGTACTATTATTGCACCTCATTATGTGGTTGTAGTGTGTAGTTATCAGTGAAGTCGACAATTGAAATGATATGATGAAGTGGAAATGTGTCCTTGCATAACTTGAATTGTGAGTCCAAACATTGTGCTCTATGTGTATGCATTGCATAATCATAAACCACCCGATCATGAAAAATGCCCATAAACTGATACACTAGAATCTTATCACTAACCAATTCACACTTCTTTGCTTCTTTCCCATCTTTTAGACTGTATGCCACTGTCGTATATTTTCCAAATTCCACAATTTTGTCTCCAATTGTGTGTGTACTAGCCATGTGTTGTCAAAATGGAAAATGTTGCATGCCACCACAATGATCACATGTGCCATCCAAACATGATTTTTTGTAAAAAATTTGACCATCCTCTCTTTCACATAAAATGGAAGACAAAAATTTCCTTGATGATTTAGGTGGAGGCATTATGTTACATTCTTGCAAAACATTGTCAGTATGCATATCTACACATATACGTCGATAAACATCATAATGGTTAGAAAACTCAATATGAACCCTACAACAACAAGTAGTGTGTGTGTGATTTATTTTGACATAAAAAGGCTTTAGCATTTCAAAATACCTTTGACATATTTTAAATTCAGGAAACTTTTGTACAAAATCAGCAAAAAATTGGGTTTGAGTGGTATCCAAATAATGCATTGGATGTGGCTCATAGTTTATACTACCAATTCTCCTTCTTACAACATCTCTTTGATTAGGAGAGGTCCTTGTGTTATCCTTCCAATAATTCACAATTAAAGATCTCAAGCCTTGAGCAATTCTTGTGTCTTTCCATGGCACTCTACCCGAAAATTCCCATAACTCATTGCTATTTGGATCCTCCACTCTTTCACGCCTTCCTTTGGCTCTCATTAGAGATGATCTACTTATTTTCAAAGACTTACTTGCCTTTGTAAGGTTCACCTTGTTCCTTGTTTGACTGCTTAACAGTGTTGTTGTCATCACACGTCGTGTGGCACAACTATCCTTCGTGCGTGAGGTGGAACCCACGCTCTCGTATGCACTCATCAAGTTCCTTACAATGGAATTTTCACTTGAGTCATTCAAAACTCTTAGCCCAAAAGCCTTCATGGTGGACCTAAATTTGAGTTGCCTCATCATTTCAACAAATAGTTGGCATCTTCCACCCTCACTTAGCTTCGCATAAAACAAACTCCGTATCCTTTCTGCATATCTTTGACATGTACGTTTTGGAATCTTATTAGGCATCCATTTCAAAACATTGGAATCAATATCAATCAAAAATGTAGGTTTTCTATGCAAAACTCTAGGAGGAGTTCTCAAATGTAAATTTGTGTCAATATTGGGAAGGTCAACAACATTGGGGATAGATCGTGTACCTTCAATTGGAGGTGCAATTGATGACATACCTTGAGATTGACATGTAAATGATGTTGTACCTCCAACTTGAGATGTCATTTGTAGAGTTCCTTCAAATAGAGATGTGTTTGCTGATGTACTTTCAAAACGCAATGTTTTTGATGGTGTGTCTTCAATTGTAGATGTGATTTTCGATGTACCTGGAAAACCACATGTTGTTGTCAATGTGTCTTCAACTGGAGATGTGCATTGAGCTCCACCTATGGTTGATGATGTGCTCCCAACTTCTGTATTCATTCCTGTCCTTCCACAAACTTTCCTCATTCGTGCCTTTTGTTTTGCCAATTTGACATCTCTCTTAGATTGCACATAAGTTTGTGGCTATTTGGGCTGCAATTCCTTTGCTTCACAAGCTACATTTTTTGATTCTCTTCTCCTTGCATTTTTAACTGCACGCTCTTCTAGTGTTATAGGCTTCGGTCATTTCCTCAGCATGACCTTGAATGCTACATGTCCACAAACACACATAGAACAAAAGTAAGTAATGCATTTTACAAAATATTTGATGCAGAGAGGGGTGGAAACCATTCAATACAACAAATCAATGAGAATCACAAACCTAGGGTATAAATTGCTGCCACCTAAATGAAAACTAGAGAATCTTGTGTTTATTTTTCTCAAAACCAAATTTTTGATTGTCAACAAAGTCATGAAGAATATGGATTCAAAGAAGGGTCTGTGATGCTATATCTTATCATTATTCACTATTTCTTTGGCAATGAGGTTTTCCAAATTAGATGAAAATAAGAGTTTTCCAAATTAGTTGGAAAAAGAATGAAATACAGTGAATTCCACTAGCCATGTTGGAAATGAACTTCTATAAGCAATGCAAATAGAATTCATAAGTAAATTTATGTTAAGTAAATGTCATGTTTTTTATTTTTTTTGTTCTTCAAACTCATAAAAATTGAACTTTTTTATGCAAATCCCATCTAATTCAATGTTGAATTCTAAGTCCAATTGTTATGATTAATAAAATCAATAAGGAAATTTAGTTTATATTGTAAAAAACAAACAAATATACTAAAGACAAGCATTTCAATTTACCAAAATGAATATATTACCTCAGATAATGGAAAATGATGTAGAAACTTCAAAATATCTTCTTCTACATTGTCTACCATGTAGATTGGTGGTAAAAAGGTGATGGATCAAGCATAGATTGGTACAATATGAAGTCAACTGCAGGAAAAAAGGTGTTTCTGACTCAGATAAAGTGTTGAACTAGACAAACACAGGAGAATGTGGGCCTGAATCATGGGGTCAACCCTTATTTTTACCATTTCAAGGTAAAACCCATTTGGCGCTCGCCAAATATGTTCCTCTAAAAAGGAGAGACTTCAGAGAGAGGGGGTGGGAAGGAGAGACCTAAGAAAGTAGGGTGGGAGGTAAGTGAGGCCTGAAAAAGAGGGATTGTGACATAAGTGAGGCTTAATCCCTCAACCCTTAAACCCTAATCCATAGAGACAGAGAGAGAGAGTGAGAGAGAGGGAGGGAGAGGGAGTGGGAGGGAGACACCCAAGAGAGAAGGAGAGGGGGTGGGAAAGAGATACCTAAGAGAGTAGGAGAGAGAGGGAGTGAGAGATAGAGGGATGGGAGAGATACAAGGAGTGAGAGAGAGAGAGACTTGAGAGATAGAGAGGGGGTGGGAGGGAGAGGGAGTACTCAAGATAGAGGGATTTGAGAGAGATGGAGGGGGTGGGGGGAGATACATGAGATAGAGGGAGAGAGAGAGTGGGAGGGAGATATCTAAGAGAGGGAGAGAGAGAGGGAGAAAGACAGAGTGGGAGAGAGTGAGAGAGAGGGAGTGGGAGAGGGATGGGAGAGAGATAGAGGGAGTGAGTGAGTGACATACCTAATAGAGGGATTAGGGTAGAGAGTTTAATTGGGTTTAAGGGTTTAAGTGTTGAGGGATTAGGGTATTGGTTTGAGCGCATAGGGCTTATGGGAGATGGGAGAGAGAGAGAGACCTGAGAGAGGGAGAGGGGGTGGTATGGAGAGACTTGAAAGAGAGAGAGGGAAGGAGGGTCAAGGGTAGAGGGTAGAGGGTTTAATTGTTTAGGGTTTAAGGGTTGAGGGTTTAGGGTTTAGGGTAGAGGGGAGAGAGAGAGAGAGGGAAAGAAGGTAGAGATATTGAGAGTGAGGAGGCAAGGAGGGAGAGAGAAATAGGTATAGAGGGACAAATAGGTAGAGAGAAGTAGATATGAAAGAAAAGATAGAGGGAGAGGTAGGGATGGAGAGAGAGGTGATAAAAAACAAAGAGAGGTATAGGTAGATAGAGGTTGGAGGAGATAAAGAGAAGTAGAGGGTAGAGTTTTAAGGGTAGAGGATAGAGTGTTTAAGGGTTTAAGGGCTAAGGGTTTATGGTTTAGAGTTAAGGGTAAAGGAGAGAGAGATATAGGGATTTAGTGAGAGAGAGAGAGAGGGAGGGAGTGGAAAAGCGATAGAGGGTAGAAGGTTAAGAGTTAATGGTAGAGGGTAGAGGGTAGAGGGTATAGGGTAGAGGGTAGAGGGTAGAGGGTAGAGGGTAGAGGGTAGAGGATAGAGGGTAGAGGGTAGAGGGTTGAGGGTAGAGGGTAGAGGGTAGAAGGTTAAAGGGTTTAGGGTTGAAGGTTGAGGGTTTAGGGTATAGGTTTAAGGGTATATGGTTGAAGGATTAGCATTGAGGGTCTAATGTATAAGGTAGAGGGTATAAGGGTTTAGGGTTTAGGGTTAAGGGTTGAGGATTAAGGGATTAAGGGTTCAAGGTTGAGGATTGATGGTTAAGGGTTTAATGGTTTAGGGTTTAAGGGTTGAGGGTCAAGAGTTTAAGGATGAGGGTAGATGGCTGATGGATTAGGGTTCAAGGTCCAACATATAGGGTACAAGGTATAGGGGTTGAGGTTTTAGGGTTAAGGGTTTAGGATTGAAGGTAGAGGGTTGAGGGATGAGGGTTTAAGGGTTAAGGGTTTAGGGATTAGGGTAGAGATTTTAATTGGGTTTAGGGGTTTAAGGGTTGAGGGATTAGGGTTGATGGTATTGGGTTGAGGGTAGAGGGTAGAGGGTTGAAGGTTTAGGGTATAGGGTTGAGTGTTCAAGGTTTTAAGGGTTGAGGGATTAGGGAAGAGAAGGTGGGATGGAGGGAGAGTCTTGAGAGAGAGAGAGAGAGGGATGAAGCAGGAGAGAGATAGAGGTTAGACGGTTAAGGGTAGAGGGTAGAGGGAGTGAGTGAGTGAGTGAGTGAGAGAACTTACAGAGGGAGAGGGGGTAGGAGGGAGAGTATTGAGAGAGAGTGATGGAGGGAGTGGGAGAGAGATAGAGGGTAGAGGGTAGAGGGATAAGGGTAGAGGGTAGAGACATAGAAGGAGTGAGTAAGTGAGTGAGTGAGTGAGTGAGAGAGACTTGAGAGAGGGAGATGGGGTATCAGGGAGAGAATTGAGAGAGAGAGAGAGAGAGGGAGAGGGAGTGGGAGAGAGATAGAGGGTAGAGGGTAGAGGGTTTTAAGTGTTTAGGGTTTAGGGTTAAGGGTAGAGAGAGAGAGAGAGGTAGAGAGGGAAAGAAGGTAGAGATATTGAGAGAGAGGAGGCAAGGAGGGAGAGAGAAATAGGTATAGAGGGAGAAATAGGTAGACCCTTAAACCCTAATCCCTCAACCCCCATACCCTTTTAATCCCTCAATCCTCAACCCTAAAACCCTAATACCTAAACCCCCATACCCTCTTAATCCCTCAACCCTCAACCCTTCAACCCTAATCCCTCGACCCCTATACCCTCTTAATCCCTCAACCTTCAACCCTTAACCCTTAAACCCTAATCCACAGAGATAGAGAGAGAGAGTGAGAGAGAGGGAGGGAGAGGGGGTGGGAGGGAGACACATGAGAGAGAAGGAGAGGGAGAAAAAGTGGGAGAGAGGTTGTGGGAAGGAGATACCTAAGAGAGTAGGAGAGAGAGGGAGTGAGAGATAGAGGGATGGGAGAGATACAAGGAGAGAGAGAGAGAGACTTGAGAGATAGAGAGGGGGTGGGAGGGAGAGGGAGTACTCAAGATAGAGGGATTCAAGAAAGGTGGAGGGGGTGGGGGGAGATACATGAGATAGAGGGAGAGAGAGAGAGGGAGGGAGATATCTGAGAGAGGGAGAGAGAGAGGGAGAAAGACAGAGTGGGAGAGAGTGAGAGAGAGGGAGTGGGAGAGGGAATGGGAGAGAGATAGAGGGAGTGAGTGAGTGACATACCTAATAGAGGGATTAGGGTAGAGAGTTTAATTGGGTTTAAGGGTTTAAGTGTTGAGGGATTAGGGTTGAGGGTAGAGGGTAGAGGGTAGAGGGTTTAAGGGTTGAGGGTTGAGGGTTTAGGGTATAGGGTTGAGTGTTTAAGGTTTTAAGGGTTGAAGCTATAGGTTTGAGGTATTATGGAAGAGAAGGTGGGATGTATGGAGGGAGAGATGGAGGGAGAAGTGAGATAGAGATAAGGAGAGAAGAGAAGGGAGGGACAAAGATAGATGAGGGTTGAGGATCCAATGTATAGAGTAGATGGTTGAGAATTGAAGGTATAGGGTTGAGGACCTATAGGGTTGATGGTTTAGGGTATTTGTTTGAGGGTATAGGGTTTAAGGGAGATGGGAGAGAGATATATGGATTGAGTGAGTGAGAGAGATATCTGAGAGAGGGAGAGGGGGTTGGATGGAGAGACTTGAAAGAGAGAGAAAGGGAGGGAGTGGGAGAGAGATAGAGGGAGGGAGGGTTAAGGGTAGAGGGTAGAGGATTTAATGGTTTAGGGTTTAAGGGTTAAGGGTTTAGGGTTTAGGGTAGAGGGGTAAGAGATAGAGGGAGTGAGTGAGTGTGTGAGAAAGAGAGACCTAAGAGAGAGAGAGAGGGAGTGAGTGAGAGGGGGTGGGAAGGAGAGACCTAAGAAAGTAGGGTGGGAGGTAAGTGAGGCATGACAGAGAGGGATTGTGAGATAAGTGAGGCCTAATCCCTCAACCCCTATACCATATTAACCCCTCAACCCTCAACCCTCAACCCTTAAACCCTAATCCATCAACCCCCATACCCTCTTAATCCCTCAACCCTCAACCCTCAACCCTCAACCCTCAACCCTCAACCCTTAAAGCCTAATCCATCAACCCCCATACCCTCTTAATCCCTCAACCCTCAACCCTTAACCCTTAAACCTAATCCCTCAACCCCCATACCCTCCTAATCCCTCAACCCTAAACCCTTAAACCCTAATCCCTCAACCCCCATATCCTCTTAATCCCTCAACCCCTCAAACCTCAACCCTTAAACCCTAATTAGTCAACCCCTCTATAATATTAATCCCTCAACCCTTAACCCATACCCCTCAAACCTTAAACCCTAATCCATCAACCCCTATACCATGTCAACCCTCAACCCTTAATCCCTCAACCCTCAAACCTCAACCCTTAACCCCTAATCCCTCAACCCCTATACCCTCTTAATCCATCAACCCTCAACCCTCAACCCTTAAACCCTAATCCCTCAACCCCTATACCCTCTTAATCCATCAACCCTCAACCCTTGAGAGACTTGAGAGAGATACTTGAGAGAGGGAGAGGGGGTATGAGGGAGAGACTTGAGAGAGAGAGGGGAAGGGAGTTGGAGAGAGATAGAGGGTAGAGGGTAGAGTTTTTAAGGGTTTAGGGTTTAAGGGTTAAGGGTTAAGGGTTTAGGTTAAGGGTATAGTGGAGAGAGATAGAGGGAGAGAGAGAGAGAGGAAGTGAGTGAGTGAGTGAGTGAGTGAGAGACCTAAGATTCCCTCTCTAGTTCTCTCTATCTCACTTCTCTCTCCTTCCCTCCCTCCCTCTCTAATTTTCTCTGTATCCCCCTCTCTCTCCTTCCCTTTATACTTCTCTCTATATAACCTCTCTTTCTCCCCCTCTCTCTCCCTCTCTCTTCCTTTCACCACCTTTTCTCTCTACTCTCACTATCTAACCTATCTCTCTATATATCTTTCTCTCTCCCCCCTCCTTCCCTCTCAATCTCTACACGTTCCTCCTTATCTCTCTAATTTTCAGCTCCATCACACATCTCTCCACCTAGACCTCTCTCTATTTTTTGTCTCACCTCTCTCTCCATCCCTACCTCTCCCTATATCTCTCCTTTCATATAGACTTCTCTCTACCTAGTTGTCCCTCTATACCTATTTCTCTCTCCCACCTTGCCTCCTCTCTCTCAATATCTCCACCTTCTTTCCCTCTCTAATTCTCTCTCTATCACCTCTCTCTATCTCTCTCCTCCCTCTCTACTCTCTCTATCTCTCCCTCCCTCCCCCTCTTTCTATCTCTCTTTACCTTCTCTCTACCTATATCTCTCTCCTTCTATCTATTTTAACTATCCATCTTTACCTATCCCTCTGCTTCTTTTTGTCTCTCCTCCCAATCTCTCTCACTATTGTCCCTCCCTCCCTCCCCCTCTTTCTCTCTCAATCGATCTGTTTCTCTCTCACTATTATCTCTCTCTCACTCACACACACACCTCTATCTCCCTACCTCTCCCTCCCCTTTGTACTCTTTATCTCTCCTCTCGCTTTCCCTCTCTATACATACCCCTCGCTCCATCACTCTCTCTCTCTCCATCCCTCTGTATCTCACTTATGCCTCCTTCCCTACCTCTTTCCCTCTCTACTCTCTATGTCTCCTCTCCCTTCCTCTACCTACCTCTCTCTCTATCTCTCTATCCCTCTCTTTCTATCTCACTCTCTCCTCTCTATCTCTACCTATCACCCCCTCCTCTCTAAATCACCATTCCCTCTCCCAGTTTCCCTCCTTCCCTCTCACTCCCTCCTCTCTAAATCACCATTCTCTCTTTATCCCACTTTTCCTCATTCCCTCTTTATGTCTCACTTATCCCTTTCTACCTCTCCCTCCCTCCAACCTCCCTCTCTCTCTTTATCTATATTTCCCATTCTCTACTTACCTCTCTACTCTCTATCTCACCACTCTCTCCATCTCACTCTCCCTCCTTCCCTCTCTTTACCCACTTCTCCCTCCATCACTCTATTTCTCAACCATGTCTCCTCTCTCTGTATCTCTTGCAAACACACACACACCTCTATCTCCTCCCTACTTGTCCCTCCCTCCCCTCTCTAATTATCTCTATCTCTCCTCTCTCTACATCTCCTACCCTCTCTACCTATATTTATCTCCCCTATCCCTTTTTTTACCTACCTCTACCTTCATCATGCTGTATCTCACCTATGTTCCCCTACCTACCTAAGGTTGAGGTATTAATGGTCAAGGGTTGATAATTGAGGGTTGAGGGTAGAGGGTAGAGGGTTTAAGGGTTGAGGGTTGAGGGTTGAGGGTTGAGGGTTGAGGGTTGAGGGTTGAGGGTTGAGGGTTGAGGGTTGAGTGTTTAAGGGTTTAAAGGTTGATTTCCATCAGAAAATTAAGTGATTTTCCACTATTTTCATAAAAAAACCTAAGGTTTTTCCATCTAGACCTATCATTTTCCTATCTTTCGATATAAAATTTATTTTTCCCCTTTCCAAAAAATGCTCATATACTTTATATCACTACCGCTCCCTTAAAAAATCACTTTATATATATTATTTACTGCCCAACCGCGGCCTCATACATGGGGGCCCACAGTATGGCGGTAATTGTTTGGGGGAGTCACATTAAACCTTACCGCTATACCACGGGGGGACATCATACTGTCCGCGATAGCGCGGTGGTCGGGTAGCAGCTAACGGAGCAGGCATGAGATTTTTACCGTGCCACCATGCGTAGTTAAACCATAGACTGCGGTGACCGCGATAAATAGGTAGCGGTTGGCGAAGGGTGACAGTGGATGGTTAGTGGGCGGTCAGTGAATGCAGCCAATAGTTTGTAGAGTGGCTACCGTGGTACCACTAGTAGTCAGGCCGGTGATCGGGGTAGTGCGGTGGCGGTGAGAAAATTATAGTGGCGTCGGTCAAAGTGGTTACTGCAGTACCACGTGTGGTTAAACCATGGACCGTGGTGACCGTGGTAACAGTAGCGGTCGGTGAGGGAAGTCAATGGAGGACAACAGGGAGTGGTTAATGGTTGGCATTGGCAATTAAGGGTGGCTACCATGGTACCATTGATAGTCGTCCCAGTGACCATGGTAGCGCGGTAAAGGATCATTGAGGCAATAAACTTGGGGAGTAAAAAGGACACCGCGATACCGCATGAAGAAAAGTCAAGCTCGTGGTAGAGCGGTAACAATAAAGATAATAAGGCCACAGGAAGATAAAAATAAAGGAGTGGATAAAATGAAATTTAAAGGGGGGGAAAGGATATAAAGGGAAAAATCAAAGCGATGATATAGTTAAAAATATTTAATTTTCCGAAAGGCAATCTAATTAAAAATTTTAAATCTCTGTCATAAAATTCAAACAGTTGTAATAGAAAGTGAAGGGTCATGACCCTTGGGTATGTAATGTATATATATTTCAAAAAATCAAGGGACAAGTAGAAAAAGAAAGCAGTAGTTCGACTGTAGGAGTTAGAATTTTCTTGAGAAGGGACTGGCATGGAAATAATGTACATAATTTTCTTTGTGCAATAGGGGTAGGAGTAGGTGTAGTAATTTTATTTTTCCACTTCCCTTTGCCATTGTGGATAGATTGATCAACTAGGAAAAAAATCTTAAATCTGCTACATATAGGTGCACTCGCCTAGGTTTTGCAGATCCTGAAGAGCAGAAGGTACAATTGCATCAA
>CM021101.1:900447-910667 GCA_007115665.2 Sequoiadendron giganteum | reverse complement strand
TCCTTCCCTCTCTACCTACCTCTCACTCCACTACCTGCCACTCTCTCCCTCACCCATCTTTCTCTCTTACTCTCTCCTTCCCTCTCTACTCTATATCCCTCCCCCCTTCCCTCTCTAATCTATTTCACTCTCCCCCTTCCTCTGTCCCCTCATTTTCCCTCCTCTAACTCTCTTTCCCTCTCACACACACTCACCTCTATCTCCTCCTTTCCTCTCACACCATCCCTCCACTCTCCACTTCTTTCTATTTATAATCTCTCTCTACATCTCCTTCCCTCTATATTTATTTTTATCTCTCCTCTTTCTCTCTTTACCCACTTCTCCCTCCATCACTCTATATCTCAATGGTGTCTCCTCTTTCTCTCTCTCTCTCTCACACACACACACACCTATATCTCCTCCCTACTTGTCCCTCCCTTCCCTCTCCAATTCTCTCTATCTCTCCTCTATGTACATCTCCTACCCTCTCTACCTATATTTATCTCCCCTATCCCTTTTTTCACCTACCTCTCCCTTCATCACTCTGTATCTCACCTATGTTCCCCTACCTACATAGGATTGAGGTATTAAGGGTAAAGGGTTGATAATTGAGAGTTGAGGGTTTAATTTATAGGGTAGAGGGTAGAGGGTAGAGGGTAGAGGGTATAGGGTATAGGGTAGAGGGTAGAGGGTAGAGGGTAGATGGTAGAGGGTAGAGGGTAGAGGGTAGAGGGTAGAGGATAGAGGGTAGAGGGTATAGGGTTTAAGGGTCAAGGGATTAAGGGTTGAGGATTGAGGGATTAGGGTATAGAGTTTACTTGGATTTAAGGGTTTAGGGTATAGGGTTGATGGTAGAGGGTATTGGATTTAGGGTAGAGGGTATCAGGGTGAGGGTTGAGTTTTTAAGGGTTTAAGGGTTGAGGGTATAGGGTTGAGGGAGAGATGGAGGGAGAGATGTAGGGAGAGATGGAGGGAGAAGTGAGATAGAGAGGAGGGAATAGGAGAAAGGGATAGAGATATATGAGGGTTGAGGATCTAATGTATAAGATAAAGGGTTGAGAATTGAGGGTATAGGATTGATGGTTTAGGGTATTGGGTAGAGGGTAGAGGGTAGAGGGTAGAGGGTAGAGGGTAGAGGGTTTAGGGTTGAGGGTAGAGGGTTTAGGGTATAGGTTTAAGGGTATATGGTTGAAGGATTAGAATTGACGGTCTAATGTATAAGGTAGAGGGTATAAGGGTTCAGGGTTTAGGGTTTAAGGGTTGAGGATTAAGGGATTAAGGGTTCAAGGTTGAGGATTGATGGTTAAGGGTTTAATGGTTTAGGGTTTAAGGGTTGAGGGTCAAGAGTTTAAGGATGAGGGTAGATGGTTGAGGGTATAGGGTTGATGGATTAGGGTTCAAGGTCCAACATATAGGGTACAAGGTATAGGGGTTGAGGTTTTAGGGTTAAGGGTTTAGGATTGAAGGTAGAGGGCTGAGGGATGAGGGTTTAAGGGTTAAGGGTTTAGGGATTAGGGTAGAGAGTTTAATTGGGTTTAAGGGTTTAAGGTTTGAGGGTTTAGGGTTGATGGTATTGGGCTAAGGGTAGAGGGTAGAGGGTTTAGAGGTTTAGGATTTAAGGGTTGAGGGTTGAAGGTTTAGGGTATAGGGTTGAGTGTTCAAGGTTTTAAGGGTTGAGGGATTAGGGAAGAGAAGGTGGGATGGAGGGAGGGAGATATGGAGGGAGAGTCTTGAGAGAGAGAGGGATGAAGTAGGAGAGAGATAGAGGTTAGACGGTTAAGGGTAGAGGGTAGAGGGTTTAAGGGTTTAGGGTTTAAGGGTTAAGCGTTTAGGGGAGAGGGGAGAGGGGAGAGAGATAGAGGGAGTGAGTTAGTGAGTGAGAGAGAGAGACCTGAGAGAGGGAGAGGGGGTAGTAGGGAGAGTCTTGAGAGAGAGAGAGGGAGAGAGTGGGAGAGATAGAGGGTAGAGGGTTAAGGGTAGATGGTTAAGGGTTGAGGGTAGAGGGTTTAAGGGTTAAGGGTAGAGGGATAAGGGTAGAGGGGAGAGACATAGAAGGAGTGAGTGAGTGAGTGAGAGAGACTTGAGAGAGGGAGAGGGGGTAGCAGGGAGAGAATTGAGAGACAGAGAGGGAGAGGGGGTAGCAGGGAGAGAATTGAGAGACAGAGAGGGAGAGGGGGTGGGAGAGAGATAGAGGGTAGAGGGTAGAGGGTTTTAAGTGTTTAGGGTTTAGGGTTAAGGGTAGAGAGAGAGAGGTAGAGAGGTAAAGAAGGTAGAGATATTGAGAGAGAGGAAGCAAGGAGGGAGAGAGAAATAGGTATAGAGGGACAAATAGGTAGACCCTTAAACCCTAATCCCTCAACCCCCATACCCTCTTAATCCCTCAACCCTCAACACTCAACCCTTAAACCCTAATCCCTCAACCCCCATACCCTCTTAATCCCTCAACCCTCAACCCTTAAACCCTAATCCCTCAACCCCTATACCCTCTTAATCCCTCAACCCTCAACCCTTAACCCTTAAACCCTAATCCACATAGACAGAGAGAGAGAGTGAGAGAGAGGGAGGGAGAGGGGGCAGGAGGGAGACACATGAGAGAGAAGGAGAGGGAGACAAAGTGGGAGAGAGGTGGTGGGAATGAGATACCTAAGAGAGTAGGACATAGAGGGAGTGAGAGATAGAGGGATGGGAGAGATACAAGGAGTGAGAGTGAGAGAGACTTGAGAGATAGAGAGGGGGTGGGAGGGAGAGGGAGTACTTAGGGGAGAGGGTGTACTCAAGATAGAGGGATTGAAGAGATATGGAGGGTGTGGGGGGAGATACATTAGATAGAGGGAGAGAGAGAGAGAGTGGGAGGGAGATATCTAAGAGAGGGAGAGAGAGAGGGAGAAAGACAGAGTGGGAGAGAGTGAGAGAGAGGGAGTGGGAGAGGGAATGGGAGAGAGATAGAGGTAGTGAGTGAGTGACATACCTAATAGAGGGATTAGGGTAGAGAGTTTAATTGGGTTTAAGGGTTTAAGTGTTGAGGGATTAGGGTTGAGGTTATTGGGTAGAGGGTAGAGGGTAGAGGGTTTAAGGGTTGAGGGTTGAGGGTTTAGGGTATAGGGTTGAGTGTTTAAGGTTTTAAGGGTTGATGGTATAGGGTTGAGGTATTAGGGAAGAGAAGGTGGGATGTATGGAGGGAGAGATGGAGGGAGAAGTGAGATAGAGATAAGGAGAGAAGAGGGGGGAGGGACAAAGATAGATGAGGGTTGAGGATCCAATGTATAGAGTAGATGGTTGAGAATTGAAGGTATAGGGTTGAGGACCTATAGGGTTGATGGTTTAGGGTATTGGTTTGAGGGTATAGGGTTTAAGGGAGATGGGAGAGAGATAGATGGATTGAGCGAGTGAGAGAGAGACCTGAGAGAGGGGGTAGGATGGAGAGACTTGAAAGAGAGATAGAGGGAGGGAGGATTAAGGGTAGAGGGTAGAGGGTTTAAGGTTTAAGGGTTAAGGGTTTAGGGTTTAGGGTTTATGGTAGAGGGGAGAGAGATAGAGGGAGTGAGTGAGTGTATGAGAAAGAGAGACCTAAGAGAGAGAAGAGGGAGTGAGTGAGATGGGGTGGGAAGGAGAGACCTAAGAAAGTAGGGTGGGAGGTAAGTGAGGCCTGACATAGAGGGTTTGTTGAGATAAGTGAGGCCTAATCCCTCAACCCCTATACCCTCTTAATCCCTCAACCCTCAACCCTCAACCTCAACCCTCAACCCTTAAACCCTAATCCATCAACCCCCATACCCTCTTAATCCCTCAACCCTCAACCCTTAACCCTTAAACCCTAATCCCTCAACCCCCATACCCTCATAATCCCTCTACCCTCAACCCTCAACCCTTAAACCCTAATCCATCAACCCCCATACCCTCTTAATCCCTCAACCCTCAACCCTTAACCCTTAAACCCTAATCCCTCAACCCCCATACCCTCCTAATTCCTCAACCCTCGACCCTTAAACCCTAATCCCTCAACCCCCATATCCTCTTAATCCCTCAACCCCTCAAACCTCAACCCTTAAAACCTAATCAGTCAACCCCTCTATAATATTAATCCCTCAAGCCTTAACCCTTACCCCTCAAACCTTAAACCCTAATCCCTCAACCCCTATACCATGTCAACCCTCAACCCTTAATCCCTCAACCCTCAACCCTTACCCCTAATCCCTCAACCCCTATACCCTCTTAATCCCTCAACAATTAAACCCTAATCCCTCAAACCTTAACCCTTAAACCTTAATCCCTCAACCCCTATACCCTCTTAATCCATCAACCCTCAACCCTTAAACCCTAATCCCTCAACCCTCAACCTTCAACCCTTAACCCTTATACCCTAATCCCTCAACCCCCATACCCTCTTAATCCCTCAACCCTCAACCCTTAACCCTTAATCCCTAACCCCTCTACTTGAGAGAGAGAGGGAGAGGTGGTGGGAGGGACATGCTTGAGAGAAAAGCATAGGGAGAGGGAGATAGAGTGAGAGAGGGAGGGAGTAACTATGAGAGGGAGAGGGTATAGGAGGGGGAGACTTGACAAAGAGAGAGAGGAAGATGGGGTAGGACAAAGATAATTGAGAGAGAGAAAGAGGGAGATAGGGTGGGAAGGAGAGACATTAGAGACTTGAGAGAGGGAGAGGGGGTAGGAGGGAGAGACTTGAGAGAGAGACTTGAGAGAGAGAGATAGAGACTTGAGAGAGGGAGAGGGGGTAGGAGGGAGAGACTTGAGAGAGAGAGGGGAAGGGAGTTGGAGAGAGATAGAGGGTAGAGGGTAGAGGGTAGAGTTTTTAAGGGTTTAGGGTTTAAGGGTTAAGGGTTTAGGTTAAGGGTATAGTGGAGAGAGATAGAGGGAGAGAGAGAGAGAGGGAGTGAGTGAGTGAGTGAGTGACCTAAGATTCCCTCTATAGTTCTCTCTATCTCACTTCTCTCTCCTTCTCTCCCTCCCTCTCTAATTTTCTCTATATCCCCCTCTCTCTCCTTCCCTTTATACTTCTCTCTATCTCACCTCTCTTTCTCCCCCTCTCTCTCCCTCTCTCTTCCTTTCACCCACCTTTTCTCTCTACTTCTCGCTATCTAACCTATCTCTCTATACATCTTTCTCTCACCCCCCTCCTTCCCTCTCAATCTCTCCATGTTCCTCCTTATCTCTCTACTTTTTAGCTCCATCACACATCTCTCCACCTAGACCTCTCTCTATTTTTGTCTCACCTCTCTCTCCATCCCTACCTCTCCCTATATCTCTCCTTTCATATCTACTTCTCTCTACCTATTTGTCCCTCTATACCTATTTATCTCTCCCTCCTTGCCTCCTCTCTCTCAATATCTCCACCTTCTTTCCCTCTCTAATTCTCTCTATATCTCTCCTCCCTCTCTACTCTCTCTATCTCTCCCTCCCTCCCCCTCTTTCTATCTCTCTTTACCTTCTCTCTACCTATATCTCTCTCCTATCTATCTCAACTATCCATATTTACCTATCCCTCCACTTCTTTTTTTCTCTCCTCCCAATCTCTCTCACTATTGTCCCTCCCTACCTCCCCCTCTTTCTCTCACAATCGATCTTGTTCTCTATCTCACTATTATCTCTCTCTCTCACTCACACACACACCTCTATCTCCGTACCTCTCCCTCCCCTCTATACTCTTTATCTCTCCTCTCGCTTTCCCTCTCTATACATACCTCTCCCTCCATCACTCTCTCTCTCTCCATCCCTCTCTATCTCACTTATGCCTCCTTCCCTACCTCTTTCCCTCTCTACTCTCTATCTCTCCTCTCCCTTCCTCTACCTACCTCTCTCTCTGTCTCTCTATCCCTCTCTTTCTCTCTCACTCTCTCCTCTCTATCTCTACCTATCACCCCCTCCTCTCTAAATCATTATTCCCTCTCTCCCAATTTCCCTCCTTCCCTCTCACTCCCTCCTCTCTAAATCACCATTCTCTCTCTATCCAAATTTCCCTCATTCCCTCTTTATGTCTCACTTATCCCTTTCTACCTCTCCCTCCCTCCAACCTCCCTCTCTCTCTTTATCTGTATTTCCCATTCTCTCCTTACCTCTCTACTCTCTATCTCACCACTCTCTCCATCTCACTCTCCCTCCTTCCCTCTCTCCTTCCCTCTCTACCTACCTCTCACTCCACTACCTACCACTCTCTCCCTCACCCATATTTCTCTCTTACTCTCTCCTTCCCTCTCTACTCTATATCTCTCCCCCCTTCCCTATCTAATCTATTTCTCTCTCTCCCCCTTCCTTTGTCCCCTCATTTTCTCTCCTCTCACTCTCTCTCCCTCTCACACACACTCACCTCTATCTCCTCCTTTCCTCTCCCACCATCCCTCCACTCTCCACTTCTCTCTATCTATCATCTCTCTCTACATCTCCTTCCCTCTATATTTATCTTTATCTCCCCTCTCCCTCTCTTTACCCACTTCTCCTCCATCACTCTATATCTCAATCGTGTCTCCTCTCTCTCTCTCTCTCTCTCTCTCGCACACACACACACACACCTCTATCTCCTCCCTACTTGTCCCTCCCTCCCCTCTCTAATTATCTCTATCTCTCCTCTCTCTACATCTCCTACCCTCTCTACCTATATTTATCTCCCCTATCCCTTTTTTTACCTACCTCTCCCTTCATCACTCTGTATCTCACCTATGTTCCCCTACCTACCTAGGGTTGAGGTATTAAAGGTCAAGGGTTGATAATTGAGGGTTGAGGGTTTAATTTATAGGGTAGAGGGTAGAGGGTAGATGGTTTAAGGGTTGAGAGTTGAGGGTTGAGGGTTGAGGGTTGAGGGTTGAGGGTTGAGGGTTGAGGGTTGAGGGTTGAGTGTTTAAGGGTTTAAGGGTTGATTTCCATAAGAAACTTAAGTGATTTTCCATTATTTTCATAAAAAACCCTAAGGTTTTTCCACCTAGACCTATAATTTTCCTATCTTTCCATATAAAATTCATTTTTTCGCTTTCCAAAAAATGGTCATATACTTTATATCACTACCGCTCCCTTAAAAAATCACTTTATATATATTATTTATCGCCCAATCGTGGCCTCATACATGGGGCCCATGGTATGGTGGTAATTGTTTTGGGGAGTCAAATTAACCCTTACCACTATACTATGGGGGGACATCATACTATCCACGGTAGCTTGGTGGTTGGGTAGCAGTTAACGGAGTAGGCATGAGATGTTTACCGTGCCACCACGCACGGTAAAACCACAGACTGCGGTGACCATGGTAAACTAGTAGCGGTTTGTGAAGGGTGAAAGTGGATGGTTAGTGGGTGGTCGATGAATGCAGCCAATAGTTTGTAGAGTGGCTACCATGGTACCACTGGCAGTCAGGCCGGTGACCACGGTAGTGCGGTGGCGGTGAGAAAACCGTAGTGGTGTCGGTCGAAGCGATTACCGCAGTACTGCACATTGTTAAACCATAGACCACGGTGACCCCGGTAATGGTAGCGGTCGGCGAAGGCAGTCAATGGAGGACAACATGGAGTGGTTAATGGTTGGCACTGGTAGTTAAGGGTGGCTACCATGGTATCACTAACAGCCATCCCAGTGACTGCGGTAGCACGGTAAAGGATCATTGAGGCAATCAACGTGGGGAGTAAAAAGGACACCGCAATACCATATGAAGAAAATTCAAGCCCATGGTAGAGCGATAACAATAAAGATAATAAGGCCATGGGAAGGTAAAAATAAAGGAGCGGATAAAATGAAATTTAAAGGGCGGGAAAGGATATAAAGGGAAAAATCAAAGCGATGATATAGTTAAAAATATTTAATTTTCCGAAAGGAAATCTAATTAAATATTTTAAATCTCTATCATAAAATTCAAATAGTTGTAATAGAAAGTGAAGGGTCATGACCCTTGGGTATGTAATGTATATATACTTCAGAAAATCAGGGGACAAGTAGAAAAAGAAAGTAGTAGTTAGACTGTAGGAGTTAGAATTTTCCCGAGAAGGAACTAGGATGGAAATAATGTACAAAATTTTCTTTATGTAGTAGGAGTAGGAGTAGGTGTAGTAATTTTATCTGTCCACTTCCCTTTTCCATTATGGATAGATTGATCAGCCAGGGAACAAATCTTAAATCTGCAACATACATATAGGTGCACTCGCCTAGGTTTTGTAGAGCCTAAAGAGCAGAAGGTACAATTGCATCAATTGGCCTTGTGAGAACTTGGCAACCTCTCATGGTTCAAACCTGCATTTTTGAGACCCAACAAGAGGGAGAGAATTGAGAGAGAGAGGGAGAGGGAGTGGGAGAGAGATAGAGTGTAGAGAGTAGAGGGTTTTAAGTGTTTAGGGTTTAGGGTTAAGGGTAGAGAGAGAGAGAGGGAGGTAGAGAGGGAAAGAAGAGAGAGATATTGAGAGAGAGGAGGCAAGGAGGGAGAGATAAATAGGTATAGAGGTACAAATAGGTAGAGAGAAGTAGATATGAAATCATAGATAGAGGGAGAGGTAGGGATGGAGAGGGAGGTGAGAAAAAAAAAAGAGAGGTCTAGGTAGATAGAGGTGGGAGGAGATAAAGAGAAGTAGAGGGTAGAGTTAAGGGTAGTAGGTAGAGTGTTTAAGGGTTTAACACTTAGAGTTCAGGGTAAAGGAGAGAGAGATATAGGGAGTGAGTGAGTGAGTGAGTGAGTGAGAGACCTGAGAGAGGGAGAGGAGGTAGGAGGGAGAGACTTGAGATATAGGGAGGGAGGGAGGGAGGGATTGAGAGAGAGATAAAGGGTAGAGGGTTTAAGGGTTTAGATTTTAAGGGCTGAGGGTTTAGGGTTAAGGGTAGATGGGAGAGAGATAGAGGGAGTGAGAGAGAAAGAGAGAGAGACCTAAGAGAGGGAGAGGTTATAGGAGGTAGAGTCTTGAGAGAGAGAGGGAGTGAGTGGGAGAGAGATAGAGGGTAGAGGGTTTAAGGGTTGAGTAGAGGGCTAAGGGTAGAGTGGAAAAATATATGAGTGAGTGAGTGAGTGAGAGAGAGAGACTTGAGATAGGGATAGGGAGTAGGAGGGAGAGACATGAGATAGAGAGAGAGAGAAAGAGAGAGGGAATGGGAGAGAGATAGAGGGTAGAGGGTTTATGGTAGAGGGTAGAGGTTTTTAAGGGTTAAGGGTAGAGGGGAGAGAGATAGAGACTTGGGAGAGGGAGAGAGGGTAGGAGAGAGAGAGAGATGAGGGAGGGATATATATGTAGGTAGAGAGAGTTGAGATAGAGATAGAGCAGAGAGGAAGGAGAGATGGAAGGAGGGTTAAGGGTAGAGTTTAGGGTTAAGGGAAGAGTTTAGGGTAGAGGGTAGAGTTTTTAAGGGTTTAGGGTTTAAGGATTAAGGGTTAAGGGTTTAGGGTTAAGGGTATAGTGGAGAGAGATAGAGGGAGAGAGAGAGAGGGAGGGAGTGGGAGAGAGATAGAGGGTAGAGGGTAGAGGGTTAAGGGTAGAAGGGAGAGAGATAAAAGGAGTGAGTGAGAGAGAGAGACCTAGCAGAGGGAGAGGGGGTAGGAGGGAGTGACTTGATAGAGAGAGAGACGGAGGGAGGGAGTGGGATATAGATAGAGGGTAGAGGGTTAAGGGTATATTATAGAGGTTTTTAGGGTTTTGGGTTTAAGGGATAAGGTTTTAGGGTTTAGGTTTTAGGGTTAAGGGTAGAGGGGAGAGAGATTGATGGAGTGAGTGAGTGAGAGACCTAAGAGAGAGAGAGGGGGTAGGAGGGAGAGTCTTGAGAGAGAGGGGGATAAGGGAGAGTCTATATATCTCCCCTCCTCTCTCAAGTCTCTCCTTGCTACCCCCTCTCCCTCTCTCAATTCTCTCTCTCTCAGTCACTCCCTCTATCTCTATCCCCTCTATCCTTAACCCTAAACCCTTAACCCTTAAACATTGAACCCTCTACCCTCTACCCTTAACCATCCCACCCTCTTTCTTTCTCCCAAGTCTCTCTCTCCTACCACCTCTCCCTCTCTTAGGTCTCTCTCACTCACTCACTCACTCCCTCTATCTTTCTCCCTCTACCATTAACCCTTAATCCTTTATCCTTAACCCTAAAAACCTAAACCATTAAACCCTTTTACCCTCTACCCTTAACCCTAAACCCTAAACCCTTAACCCTAAACCCTCTACCCTATACCCTTAACCCTCCCTCCCTCTATCTCTCTCTAGCACCCTCCATTCCTCTCTCTCTCAACCCTCTCCCTCCTACCCCCTCTCCCCCTATCCCTCTCTTAGGTCTCT
>CM021101.1:750906-900347 GCA_007115665.2 Sequoiadendron giganteum | reverse complement strand
TTGAGGGTCTAATGTATAAGGTAGAGGGTATAAGGGTTCAGGGTTTAGGGTTTAAGGGTTGAGGATTAAGGATTAAGGGTTGAGGGTTGAGGGTTGAGAATTGAGGGTTAATGGTTTAATAGTTTAGGTTTTAAGGGTTGAGGGTTGAGGGTATAGGGTTGATGGATTAGGGTTCAAGGTCCAACATATAGGGTACAAGGTATAGGGGTTGAGGTTTCAGGGTTAAGGGTTTAGGATTGAAGGTAGAGAGTTGAGGGATGAGGGTTTAAGGGTTAAGGGTTGAGGGATTAATGTAGAGAGTTTAATATTTAAGGGTTTAAGGGTTGAGGGATTAGGGTTGA
This sequence comes from Sequoiadendron giganteum, assembly GCA_007115665.2. Lineage (NCBI taxonomy): Eukaryota > Viridiplantae > Streptophyta > Pinopsida > Cupressales > Cupressaceae > Sequoiadendron > Sequoiadendron giganteum. Next base: position 900,006 of record CM021101.1, on the reverse strand, counting down.
GGGTATTGGGTTGATGGTAGATGGTAGAGGGTTTAGAGGTTTAGGATTTAAGGGTTGAGGGTTTAGGGTTTAGGGTATAAGGTTGAGTGTTCAAGGTTTTAAGGGTTGAGGGATTAGGGAAGAGAAGGCGGGATGGAGGGAGGGAGAGATGGAGGGAGAGTCTTGAGAGAGAGAGGATGAAGTAGGAGAGAGATAGAGGTTAGACAGTTAAGGGTAGAGGGTAGAGGGTTTAAGGGTTAAGGGTTTAAGGGAGAGGGGAGAGGGGAGAGAGATAGAGGGAGTGATTTAGTGAGTGAGAGAGAGAGACCTGAGAGAGGGAGAGGGGGTAGTAGGGAGAGTCTTGAGAGAGAGAGAGGGAGGGAGTGGGAGAGAGATAGAGGGTAGAGGGTTAAGGGTAGATGGTTAAGGGTTGAGGGTAGAGGGTTTAAGGGTTTAAGGGTTAATGGTAGAGGGATAAGGGTAGAGGGGAGAGACATAGAAGGAGTGAGTGAGTGAGTGAGTGAGTGAGAGAGACTTGAGAGAGGGAGAGGGGGTAGCAAGGAGAGAATTGAGAGAGAGAGAGAGGGAGAGAGAGAGTGGGAGAGAGATAGAGGGTAGAGGGTAGAGGGTTTTAAGTGTTTAGGGTTTAGGGTTAAGGGTAGAGAGGGAGAGAAAGAGAGGGAAAGAAGGTAGAGATATTGAGAGAGAGGAGGCAAGGAGGGAGAGAGAAATAGGTATAGAGGGACAAATACGTAGAGAGAAGTAGATATGAAAGTAGAGATAGAGGGAGAGGTAGGGATGGAGAGAGAGGTGAGAAAAAATAAAGAGAGGCCTAGGTAGATAGTGTTTGGAGGAGATAAAGAGAAAGAGAGGGTAGAGTTAAGGGTAGAGGGTAGAGTGTTTAAGGGTTTAAGGGCTAAGGGTTTATGGTTTAGAGTAAAGGGTAAAGGAGAGAGAGATATAGGGATTTAGTGAGAGAGAGAGAGAGAGGGAGGGTAGAGGGTGGAGGGTAGAGGGTAGAGGGTAGAGGGGAGAGAGATAGAAGGAGTGAATGAGTGAGAGAGATGCCTAAAAGAGGGAGAGGAAGTAGGAGGGAGAGACTTGAGAGAGAGAGAGAGGGATGGAGGGAATTGGAGAGAGATAGAGGGTAGAGGGTTAAGGGTAGAAGGGAGAGAGATAAAAGGAGTGAGAGAGAGAGAGAGAGAGATACCTAGCAGAGGGAGAGGGGGTAGGACGGAGAGACTTGATAGAGAGAGAGGGAGGGAGGGAGGGAGTGGGAGACAGATAGAGGGTAGAGGGTTAAGGGTATATTATAGAGTTTTTTAGGGTTTCGGGTTTAAGGGATAAGGTTTTAGGGTTTAGGGTTTAGGGTTAAGGGTAGAGGGGAGAGAGATTGAGGGAGTGAGTGAGATACCTAAGATAGAGAGAGGGGGTAGGAGGGAGAATCTTGAGAGAGAGAGGGGGATAAGGGAGAGTCTATATATCTCCCCTCCCTCTGTCTCTCAAGTCTGTCCCTCCTACCTCCTCTCCCTCTCTCAATTCTCTCTCTCTCAGTCACTCCCTCTATCGCTATCCCCTCTATCCTTAACTCTAAACCCTTAACCCTTAAACATTGAACCCTCTACCCTTAACCATCCCACCCTCTTTCTTTCTCCCAAGTCTCTCTCTCCTACCGCCTCTCCCTCTCTTAGGTCTTTCTCACTCACTCACTCCCTCTATCTTTTTCCCCTCTACCCTTAACCCTTAATCCTTTATCCTTAACCCTTAAAACCTAAACCATTAAACCCTTTTACCCTCTACCCTTAACCCTAAACCCTATACCCTTAACCCTTAAACCCTATACCCTTAACTCTCCCTCCCTCTATCTCTCTCCAACACCCTACATTCCTCTCTCTCTCTCAACCCTCTCCCTCCTACCCCCTCTCCCCCTATCCCTCTCTTAGGTCTCTTTCTCAGTCACTCCCTCTATCTCTCTCTCCTCTACCCTTAAGCTTAAACCCTAAACCCTTAAACCTTAAACCCTTTTACCCTCTACCCTCTACCCTTAACCATTCCTCCCTCTCTCTCTCAAGTATCTCCCTCCTAACCCCTCTCCCTCTTTCAAGTAGAGGGTAGAGGGGAGAGACAAAGGAAGTGACTAAGAGAGAGATACTTGAGAGAGGGAGAGGGTTGAGAGAGAGAGAGATGGAGGGAGTGGGAGAGAGATAGAGGGAGGGAGGGTAGAAGGTTTAAGGGTTTAGGGTTTAGGGTTAAGGGTAGAGGGAGAGAGAGATGGAGTGAGTGAGAGAGAGACCTGAGAGAGGGAGATGGGGTAGGAGGGAGAGTCTTGAGAGAGAGAGGGAGGGAGGGAGTGGGATAGAGATAGAGGGTAGAGCATAGATGTTTTAAGGGTATAGCCTAGCTAAGGGTAGATGTAAGAGACATAGGAGTGAATGAGTGAGAGAGAGAGACTTGAGAGAGCAAGAGGGTGTAGGAGGGAGATGGTTGAGAGAGAGAGAGGGTAGAGGGTTTAAGGGTTAAGGGTTAAGGGTAGTGGGGGGAGAGATAGAGGGAGTGACATAGAAAGAGATACTTGAGAGAGGGAGATGGGGTAGGAGGGAGAGACTTGAGAGAGAGAGGGTAGAGGGTTTAAGGGTTAAGGGTTTAGGGTTTAGGGTTAAGGGTATACGAGGGAGAGATAGAGGGATTTAGTGAGAGAGAGAGGGAGGGAGTTAGAGAGAGATAGAGGATATAGGGTTAAGGGTAGAGGGTAGAGGGGAGAGAGATAGGAATGAGTGAGTGAGTGAGTGAGAGACCTGAGAGAGGGAGAGGGGGTAGGAGGGAGAGAATTGAGAGAGAGATAGGGAGGGAGGGACGGAGGGACGAAGGGAGGGAGTGAGAGAGAGATAAAGGGTAGAGGGTTTAGATTTTAAGGGTTAAGGGTAGAGGGGAGATAGATAGATGGAGTGAGTGAGAGAGAGAGAGAGACCTAAGAGAGGGAGAGGGAATATGAGGGAGAGTCTTGAGAGAGAGAGGGATCAATCAGGAGAGAGATATAGGGTAGAGGGCTAAGGGTAGAGCGAAGAGATATAGGAGTGAGTGAGTGAGTGAGTGAGGGAGGGAGAGAATTGAGATAGGGAGAGTGGGTAGGAGGGAGAGACATGAGATAGAGAGAGAGAAAGAGAGAGAGGGAGTGGGAGAGAGATAGAGGGTAGAGGGTTTTAAGGGTTAAGGGTAGACAGGAGAGAGATAGAGAGACTTGAGAGAGGGTAGGAGAGAGAGAGAGAGATGAGGGAATTATATATATGTAGGTAGAGAGAGTTGAGATAGAGATAGAGTAGAGACATAAGGAGAGAGGGGAAGGGAGGGATAAGTTAGATAGAGAAGTAAGGTGGATATATCTATTGAGAGAGGGAAGGATGGAGAGAGGGAGAGAGAGAGAATTAGGTATAGAGGGATAGGTAGGTAGAGAGAAGTAGAGAGATAAGGAGAGTTTGAGGGAGAGGTAGGGATGGAGAGAGAGAGGTAGGTAGAAAGAGTAAAGGGAGAGATAGAGAAGTGGAGAGGGAAGGAGAGATAGATGGAGAGGTAGGGATCGAGGGAGAGATAAGGATTTAGAGAGAGGTGAGAGAGTGAAATAGAGAGAGAGAGAGGTAGGTAAGGAGAGGGAGGGGAGATAAAGGGAAGTAGAGAATGGAGGAGAGAGGGTAGAATAGGTAGGGAGGGAGAGATAGGTGAGATAGAGAGAGAGAGGAGGGAGGGAGGGATATTTAAGGAGAGAAGGGTGAGATAGAGATAAAGAAAGTAAAGAGGGAAGGGGGAGAGAGAGAGGTGACAGAGAGAAGTAGAGGCGTAATGAGAAAGGTAGATAGATTGAGAGAGGGAAAGAGAGAGGGGGAGAAAATGAGGTATATAGGGGTAGGCTAGATAGAGAGATGTAGAGTGAATTTTGGTAGAAGAGAGAGAGGAGGGATAGGTTAAGATGGATAGTTGAGATAGACAGAAGGAGAGAGATATAGGTAGAAAGAGGGAAAAGAGATATAGAAAGAGGAGGAGGGAGAGATGAGATATAGAAAGAGGGGGAGGGAGGGAGAGATAGAGAGAGTAGAGAGGGAGGAGAGAGATAAGAGAGGTGATAAAGAGAGAGAGAAAGAAGGTGGAGATATTGAGAGAGAGGAGGAAAGGAGGGAGAGAGAAATAGGTATAGAGGGACAACTAGGTAGAGAGAAGTAGATATGAAAGGAGAGATATAGGGAGAGGTAGGGATGGAGAGAGAGGTGAGACAAAAATAGAGAGAGGTTTAGGTAGATAGAGGGAGGAGGAGATAAAGAGAAAAATAGAGGGAAGGAGAGAGGGAGGAAGAGGTAGGGATGGAGAGACAGAGGTGAGAGAGATAAGAGAGAGGAGGGGTGAGAGAGAGAGAGAGAGAAAGAGAGTAGAGAGGGAAGGGGAAAGAGAGAAGTGAGATAGGTGATAGAGATGTGTGATGGAGCTTAAAATTAGAGAGATAAGGAGGAAGGTGGAGAGATTGAGATGGAAAGAGGGGGGAGAGAGAGAGATGTATAGAGGGATAGGTTAGATAGAGAGAAGTAGAGAGCAAAGGTGGGTGAAAGGAAGAGAGAGGGAGAGAGATAGTGGGAGAAAGAGAGGTGAGATAAAGAGAAGTAGAAAGGGAAGGAGAGAGAGAGGGAGATATAGAAAATTAGAGAGGGAGGGAGGGAAGGAGAGAGAAGTGAGATAGAGAGAATGAGAGAGGGAAGGAGAGAGAGAATGACAAGATAGAGAGTAAGGAGGGGAGGAGAGAGCGAGAGAAGCAAAGAGAGAGAGAAAGAGAGGAGAGGGAGGGAGGGAGGGATAGGTAGGTGTAGAGAGTAGAGAGAGATATATAGATATTAAAGGAGAGGGATGAGAGAGAAAAATTTAGAGAGGGACGGAGGGAGGGAGATAGATATTGGAGAGGAAAGGAGAGAGAGATGGACATGTAGAGATATAATTCTTGAGCTCAAGGAAGATATTGTTAGATAAAGGGATGGAGATAGTGAGAGAGAGAGAGAGGTGTAGAGAATAAGAGATGAAAATGAGTGAGATAGATGAAATTCGACCTCTTGAGTACTAATATTTGACCTCCTGATTACTGAAATTTGACATGCTGATTACTGAAATTTGACTAAGTCTGAAAATTTTAAGATCTTCCAAAAACTAGAATTTGCATTATAACTCTTAGAGATCTGAAACCACTCTCAAACATCCTGCCTATATATACATGAAATATAACTTAAAGTATAAGAAATTAAATGTCCATATGTAAATTTCAACTTATACTTATAAATATGTAAATGTTTATTTCATGTATATAATTTCCTTGATAGAGAAAGAAAAAATCTAGTCTTGTGCAAAGCAGGCCATTTGGCACTCGCCAGATGACTCATCACATTTGGTGCACGCCAAATGACTCATCAAATTTTGTGCATGCCAAATTTGATGATTCATTTGGCGCTCACCAAATTTGGCGCTCGCCAAAAGGTCTGCTTTAGACATGTTAATTAACAGGATTTGCTAAATTTTCTCATATTTTTTACTGTGCTCCCCATCTCATTTGCACATCTTTCAATGCAATTTTATTAAAAAAACCATGATAGTGTTAACCTCTATCTCAGCTATCTAAATATACAATTATTTTTTCATTTTGATTTAGTTAAGGTTTTGATCCATGGCTTCTATTGTAAATGCCTTCGTTTTTGGTCAAAAACCAACATGTGCTAGGTTTAGGATAGATTTTTACACTTTCATCATAACATGAAACAAATTACGTTTTTTGAAACTAGACTCCATTCTACACATGATGAAAAAAAATCAATTTTTGATTAGTTTGCAAAAAAAATGGGGGGGAGGATGCTCAAATTTTAGCTTTTCAGGATGTGTCCACTTTGAAAATTCATAAAATATTATATATTCATTAAAAAAACTATCTGAAAGAAGGAGGATAAACTACATGGTGTTAGCTAATTTCTCACTATTGGGATTTTTGAAATTCTAAAAAAAAGTTAACCAAAAAGGGGGGAGCCCTCAGGCGCTATGCTATTTTTTTTTATAAAAACAAGACCTGTTTTGGGCCCCCCCTTTTTGAGACCCTTAATCTTCATTAATTTAAAAAAACAATAGTAGCTTAGAAACTAGACTCGGAGCACTTCAACTTTTGTTCTTGCCGCATCTTGAAATTTTGAGCGTAAGTATCTTCATTTTCTCGTGCAAATCAGATTTTCCTGATTTCAGAAAAAAAGTGCCATCTTAAGAGCCAAAATTGTGTCACAGATTGGTGCACTTACCCGTACATACTTTTATTGTCTTCAAATGTACAATTTCATCTTAGTTCACTTGATTTTTATGCTTTTACACTTCGATAAGTGATAAATCGAACATCCTAATTTTACCATTTATACAAATAGTTCAAAAACATGAATGTCATTTATGATACCATAATACGAAACAAAATACTACAACAAACACTTAAAATCTCAACTTATGCCATAGAAAGAATATGCTTTTTCAATTTCAATCATACAAAAAGTCATACTGAACAATTTAAATTTTTTAATTATTACTCTTACGTTTTCTCAATGCCTAAATTCCCAACTCTCATTTTGCTTGCAGGCCAGCCACTACCAATGTCTTCAAACATTGGTATGTCTACCTTAACTACAAATTCCATTGTCAACATCCTTTCAGGCATGCCTGATGTTGACCCTTTTCTGCAAGTTGCATCTATTGACCACATTCAACAAACACAAAGTACACCAAGTATCATATTCAACTCTCAAATGGGACGCACATATATCCTGCATTGCTACCCACACAGTTCAACGAACTTGTCTTGGAGGAGGGTTTAGTCAAAGGCTCTATTATCCACCTTAAAGAATACATTTGCAGAAAATTTCAAAAATTCACGTATGTCCATAAACACCTTATTTGTTTCATTTCCTCTTGTTTATGTATGTATAATGCATTCACTTTTAAATTGTCCTTTTCATTGTAGGGCTATCATAATTCATAGCTTGGAAGTAATTACAAACAATGCCTCAATGATTGGAGCTCCAACTGCTATTAATCAAGCTACAACTTCTATGCTCTCTAACAACTCTCAAGAACCATTTGCCAACATTCAAACTCCCAACACCTCCCACGATGCACCTACATCACCAAGTGAAAACCACACTCTCTCCCCAATCAAACCAAATCCCATTGCAACATTAACCCCAAACCATAAAATTTGGTCCATAGAAGGTCGTGCCTTGAGTAAAAGCCCAATTCATGCGTACAAAAATTAAACTAATGATGGGAAAGTCTTCAGGTTTGATTTTGTAGATAGATCAGGGTTCGAAATACATGTAACTTGTTTTAATGAACTTGTAGGTAAGTTCTACCATGTCATTGAGACAAATAATACTTATGTCATCTCAAATGGTCACATCAGAGTAAGAAACAAAAAATATAGTAGCAGCACAAACCCATATGAGATATTCCTTCACAACTCCTCAACCATCACTCCATTAACCTACGTGGACTCCACCATTCCAACACACAACTATCATATCAAAACCATTCAATCATTAATGTTATTACCTCTTAATTCCTTTGTAGATGTCATTGGTGTTCTTCTATCGATCTCTCCAACATCAACCATTCGTAAAAGGGATGGCACTGAAACAATAAAATGTATAGCTACAATCATGGACATGTCAGAACATACCATTGATATCACACTTTGGGGGAGCCATTGCCAAATCATTGGGAAACAACTAGCTGACCTTCCCCTACAACACAACCCACCAATTATTTTGATCAAAAGTGGTCGGATAACCTCATGGTCTAGAAAATCTATTGATACCATTTTTCCTACAACCATTCTAATCAATCCTAAGTTGGTCGAAGCCTCAACATTGCAAACATGGTATGCCACTACAGGGATTGCCCTTCCTTCTCTTTCCCTCTCAAAGAGCCATATATCACTCGAGAAATTTGAAAACCCCATTCCAATTTCAAGTATTGAGAATCCAAACTCTCTTGACAAACAAAATGTTTGTGTAAAGGCTACTATCACAAAGCTCCACTTAGACAACTTCTACTACTTTTCTTGCCCTCACATGGTGGAAAGAAAAAAATGTAAAAAAAGGTTGTCCAGATTACCCCAAGTGCTTTTAAGTGCCCGAAATGTTCTACGGAGATTACTACATGTGATTTCAGCTACATGCTCAAGATGGACTTGCAAGACACTATAGGTTAGCTTCTTAATGTCACCGCTTTTGAAGAACTAGCCACAACATTGTTTGGAGTTTGCACATAATATTTTCAACTCCTACTAGTAGAGCCTAATGGTGCTAGCCAAATTTTAGACACAATTGTCAACAATGAATTCCTACTAGTATTGTCCATCCAAACAAATGCTTTTGGTGGTCATGAATCACAAAGCATTGTTATTACAGCTATTAAAAGCGGGCTTAACTTTTCTATACCACTTTTCAAAAGTACGCTTATTATGTCATGTGCAATTATCCACTTTTTGTAATCACAACAAACAATTTCTCAAAAAAATTACACTTATTTGCATTGTTGAATATGAACATATATACATATTTCAATTTGAAGAATTGCACTTTTTTTTGCTCAAAATACTTGGATTTGAATTTACCTTAGATAATAGGTCACATGTCTTGTAACAATTTCATTATAAGCTATGCTCAAACATAGATTTCAAATGCACCATGTTGTTTAATGTATTTTTAAAAGCATTTCAGTTAGTTGTCAATGTTTACCATTTCTCCTATTAAGTTCTTTTCATTATCAATCTTATCATTGCATATTCACTTACATAAAATGTCCATCTAAGTTGTATATTTACTCTATTTAAGATGTTCAGTATTAGAGCTTCATATTTACTTACAATTTCTTTAAAAATAAAAAATAATTAATTACTATTTTATCACTTGACTTATTAGGATTTACACCTCATTTTTCCATTATTCATGCAAGCCATGGTTATTTATTATATATTACAAAAAAATTATATGAACTATTTGTCTTCACAAAAACTTCTCAATGGAGTTAGAAAATAGAAGGTTGGAAGAAAAACGAGTTCGACGAAATGAGCTCCAACGATTACGTTACCATGCAAGAAAAGACAAGATCAATAAAAGAAGACAAGAAAATCAACATAACCTCATAGATGGCATCTCCAGAAGTACACACCCATGTTCTACTAATCCCACCCACCTTCATCCACTTGCAATTGAAATACATAATTCATATCAAGCAAATCCATTTTCTCATTTCCATCCACAACCAAATTTTACTCAAGAATTTTATACTACAAGAGATAACTTCCGCTCAAAAATAGATAAACTTGCAAATATGGCAAGCTGTTTAGTCTACATGGAAATATACCTTGGCATTAAAACAAGGGAAATAAATGGACTACTTACTTGTAACAGATGTGCATCTGAAAAAAATGGCCACCGATTTTCCAAATGGAATAACATGGACCCAGGTGACCAACCCCTATGTTTAAAAAAACTAACTCAAGTTGAAGAAATGCTAATAGCAAGGATTAGCCCAATCCTCCAAGTAACCTATGCAAAGGGGGGGTAGCTAAAATATAGTGGCCACACTATTTGTTTTCCTCAAGATGTTTCAACTATTGCTACCCACTTGCCAAGGCATATAAATGAATTGGATATCTTATTGGTTAACAAAAGAAACATTAGGCAAAAAGACTATAGCTTTTATGTAAGTAGAGGATGTGTATACGATGCCTTGCAATATGAAATCATAAACGATCCATACTAAAAAAGTATACAATTAGATTAGGCTGCATTATCCTACCTACCAAGTGATTCCACTAACATTATAGACTTGCTAAATGAAACAAACACCATTCCCAATTCCACAACTACAACAATGATGCATAACTATGATGTAAACAATGAAGACACAAAGGAAAGCATGCAACCCAGTACTTCATTTGTTGCTAGCCTTCCACTGGCGTGCAGAGAGGTTGAAGAATTGTGGTCTATATTGCAACTAGGTGAAGGGTGACCACCCTTGTCTATAGATTGGCCACCCATTTCTCCATCTCCCATTAATGAATACAGCACAAAAGGATTATTTGTAATGGCCTTCCCCAGCTTGTTTCCTAAAGGCGTTGTCACTTTCAAACAACAACACATCAAGGAAGTAAAATTACATGAATATTGTCTCCACTTACTCAGGTATTATGATAATAGGTTTGGCCAACACCCTCGCTTTAGATACTTCATACTAAATATCCTAATGCGCCATCGTAGCCAAGAAACAACATCTATTTTTGTTCATAAAAATATCCACCCAAGCCTACCAACAACTATTCTCCATCTTCATCAAAGATTGAAGGACTTGCTTGATGACAAGCTTGCAGAAAAACTCATACGCTTTGGAGCGTCAATTTGTGGAACATGCCAATTTTGGAACCGTTCTGGAGCAGAGCTTTCTGATATGGTCATACAAATTGGTTGTCCAACACTATTCTTCACACTCAGTGTAGCAGATACAAAATGGCTAGACTTGCATAGTATAATGCCATCTAATGCACCTACAAATCAACAAGCAGCGTACAAATGGAGGATACAAAATATAGTTCAAAACCCACACCTTATAGCATAATACATGCACCATAGATTTACTACATTTCGTGAAAAGGTCTTGGAAAATCTACTTGGTGCAACAGACTATTGGTATAGGTAAAATCTACATAATTTCATCAATTTACATTGCATACCTTTTACACAATTCCTACTAATAATAAGTTTTCACCAGGTATGAATGGCAACACAGGGGCTCTACACATATCCATGGATTCCTATGGCTAAAAGATGCGCCAGATATTGAAAAAATACAATGGAATAATCTTCAATCAGTGAAAAATGCAGTTGAATACATCAATAGATATGTCTCTGCATGGAATCCCAAACCCCTTCCTTTAAGAAACCAAGTAATCCACCGAAATCTTGCCGATGATGCATGTCTAATGGATACAAGATTGATTATACCTATAGACCCTTTAATTGACTACACATAATTGGTAAATTGTGTAGAACATCATACAAAGTGTACCTTACAAACATGCCTTAGGAGAAAAGGCACAACCATTCAATGTCGCTACAAAGCCCCTTGGAGCATGCAAGATCAATCAAGTCTTGCAATGGATTAGCATGGCCAACCAAAATTCACCCCTTCACGGAATGACGATCACTTAAACCTACACAACCCTTTTATACTCTCTATCTGGAGGGCCAATGTAGACTTCCAACTTGTTCTCTCTATCCATGCTATCCACAAATATATTGCAAAATATGCAGCAAAGGCCAAAACAAAATCAGAAACATATCATGAAATTCTTTCTCGGATTTCAACTGATATTGAGTCTCACAACCCAACACCTACAAATTTTCGTAAAATGCTTGCAAAAACACTTGTGGATCGTGATATTGGAGCACAAGAAACTTGCCACCTATTGCTTAAACTGCCCCTTTGCATATCAAGTAGGCTATTTGTTTCTTTAAATGTTAGCCAAAATAAATTTCAACGTGTCTCAGTGTCCTCTGAACCAACTACTACATCCACAAATTACATTGATATTTGCATGGATTGGCCAACATATCTACAACCCATGTCACTTATTGAAGTAACTAGAAAATGGAATTTCAATCCATCTCAAAAGAATAGCCAATGGAAAAATCGCTCCATAGATGCCATTGTACGCATATCTCCACGCTTCATAACAATCCCAACAAAAGAAGACAAAAAATATGAAGCATTTTGTTGGAGTGAACTACTACTCTACAAGCCATTTCGCAACATTGACAATGATATTGGTTCATCATCAGCTCAAATAATAGAGCAATGAGAGAATTTTACATGTAATTATCATCCATGGCATGTGCTACGCACACAAACAAAAGCTCCAGAAAATAGAGATTCAAGTGCCTCTTCCGATGAAGAAGATATAATACAAAATAATAACCCATCAAAATGGAAAATATTGTCTCAATTATACCCAAGCCTTCCCCTCCACTTTTACAAACTAGACATGCTTGGTCACCGTGACATTGACTTGCACCATGATTGGGGATCTTCCCAATTCAATCCACAAGATCAACTCTCTGCAACTACATTCATATAATTCAACCATCCAACATTTCAAATCCGCCAACTTACCAATTTCCCTACCCAACATGACCTATCTGTCCAACAACAAAAAGCATTTGATATCATTTTGTCACACTTACATGCTGATACTTGCCAACCTCCTCTAAAATTAATTGTTCAAGGAACTACTAGAACAAGTAAATCACACCTTATAAAAGCCATCAAATCTGCTCTAATGAGCTTAGCCCAAAATGGCCAATCACCATTACTACTTCTTGCACCAACAGGCGTAGCAGCATTCAACATAGAAGCATCAACAATCCACTCTACTCTATGAATACCTATCAAAGATATGGAACCACTACAAGGACAAACACTAGCAAGCTTCCAGGAAAAAATGTACTTCATTCGGTACATACTAATAGATGAAATGAGCTTCATTGGACCAAAGTTACTACAATCCATTGACATGAGGTTACGTGAAGCATTCCCCAACAATAACCAAATACCATTTGGAGGATGCTCAATCATGCTCTTTGGTGATCTTGGACAGCTTCCACCAGTCAAGGACATCCCCATGTATGTTTCAACATCTTATGGAGGCACTCTATGGCACAGCTTCACAAAAGTTATCACTCACCAAAAATTTCCATCAAATCGGTGAAGATCTAGCACAAATCTCATTTCGTACTCTCCTCTCCAATTTGCATAATGCAGAACCTACAATTGAAGATTGGAAAGTTCTAATGTCATGCTCCAGCTCAACATTGACATCTATAGAGCAAAATGGTTTCTTATCCTCAATACATCTCTTTGCAACAAATGAAATGGTCTCGCTACACAACCAACAAATGTTATTGTCTTTGGAAAAACCTGTTGCATTATCAATTGCAGAGCAACTTAAGGGACCACCAAGTTCAAATCCAGACGAAGAACAACTTCAATCTAAGCTTCTATTATGTGTTCAACAAAAAATTATGTTATGTTCAAATTTATGGGTGGAAACAGGCCTTGTAAATGGTGCACTTGGTGAAGTCAAAGCAATAATCTACAAGGATGCAGAGAATCCACCTTCGCTTCCATTGTTTTTTGTTGTTGAATTCAACAATTACATTTGCCCTGCTTGGGATCACAATAATCCAAAAAATGTCCCTATTTCCCCTTTGACTCATGGTCGACGTCGACAAATACCACTCAAAATGGCATGGGCCTTAACAATACACAAATCACAAGGCCTAACACTTGAAAAGGCAATAATCAAAATCGGCAATGTCGACCAACAAGGCCTAACATTCACAACAATTTCAAGAGTGCATCAACTTGCAAGCCTGCGCATCAAACCGGCCTTCACATTTGAATGATATGCACATATGCAACAAAACCCATATGTAGCACGCCGAAAGCAAGAGGATGCATGCTTATTAGCATTATCAAATTCAACCTGCACAACAAACACTAATACTTAAATCAACTGCAGGTTAGTTATATTTTATTAGTTACATTTATTCACCTTCCAAATTCATTTACAATCATTTCATACTAAGCTGCAAACTGCAATATCAGCTATTATCTCTATTAACAAATATGTTTTCTATATATGAACAGATATAATAATGTGCCTTGCACATTTCAATTGCGTTGTATAGTAAAATCTCTAAGCAGGAATCTCAAATCATCTACTATCTACCTATAAGCTTTCAGGAATATGCGCCAAAGAATATACAACCACTCTCCTAATTAATTTAGTGAATTGGTGAAATGCTAATTATAGCTTCGAGCCATTGTAATTTAGAATAAAGATCCATTGATTTTAAGTTATTTTTGGTGGAGAGTGAGTTAATTTAGTCAAATGGTTGGATGCTAATGATCACTGGAGGGAAGTTATATATACGAATGAAGTGTTTCAGATTTTAGGTTATTTTGGGTGGAAAATGAGTTAATTTAATGAATTGGCAATATGCTAATAACAACATGGAGGAAATTATATTTTACAAGGAAGATTTTTTAAAAATTTTGGTTATTTTGGTAAGTAATGGGTTAGTTAAGTGAATTGGCTAGATGCTTATGAACTTATAGTAATGTGTATAAAGCTCATGATCTTGATATTGGTAAGATTGTTGCCTTGAAGAAGGTATGATTTGATAATTTGGAGCCTGAAAGTGTTTGGTTTATGGCACGAGAAATTCAAGTGTTACGCAGACTTGATCATGCAAATGTTGTGAAATTGGAGGGTCTGGTTACTTCTGGTGTATCCTGCAGCCTGTATCTTGTTTTTGAGTACATGGAGCATGATCTTGTTGTACTTGCTGCATGACCTGGGATCAAGTTCACTGAACCACAGGTTTTTAAATTCTTCTCAATTGATTAGCATTCTACATTTTATTTTTTCCCCATCCATTTGAGGCCTGCATTCCTTGATCTTTTTGAAGTTTAACAAGAATAAGATGTTCAAGACTTATTATCTTATCCAGTTAGATTACTGATATTAGATACCATAAACATTGACTACTCTCAATGTGGCAGGTAGAATTGAAGACTAAATTCATGGTTGACTATCATCTATTGCTCAATCACTATGCCTCAGGTAAAAAATTATTTTTCAATAACTCTAGGCTTTTCAGTTGACCATATTGTGCATTGTATTTGAGCTCATCATGTTCTTCATTACGGTGTCTCAAGAACAAGATTATGTTTTCAATTTCAGGGGAATGTTGATAGGTTTTTCATCTCAATGGTTTGGACCTTATAGATACTGCTGAGCCAAACAGGCATGGGCATGATATAAATAGTTATCTTAAAGTACATAAATGTGACTTTCCATCATATATGTCATTAAATTAAAATATGAGACAACTGACCTATAGATGAGATGAGACAAAAAATATTATGCACTGTAGAGCAGAGAGAGATAAGACATAAGGTTGAATAAATGATTTCAATAAAGAAAGAAACAGAGTTAAGGAAATCTATGTGTTCATATGCATCAATGTATATAAATCAAATAATATGGTAGTCATACTTCTTTTTGAGTGGCATTTTCTATAAATTTTGTATGCACATGGTTCACATATTACTAGGATAATCTCATCACTTGTTATTTCATTTATATTAGGACTCTCAGAATTAGAATATGCCCCTACCTAATAAACTAGTACTCAACAACCACCTAATGCACTAGACAGTCTAGCTCCAAGAAATGCAAAATGAGGTATAAGTTTCATATATTTTGTGTTTAAACATGAATGGGTAATTTCTAACTGAAAGTAAATTTTCAAATGCCTAATTTGTTTTAAAGTATGCCATGCTTTTTACTGTATTTACTAGTTGTAGGTTTATCTTCCCTTGCATTTCAGAGATATTGTAAAGTCTAACTTACCAATTTGCCTACAATTTAGCTATGATAGTTGATTCATGCCAGTATATAGACTTGCTGATTTGGAAAAGAGATGAAGACATTATTTAGCATCAGACTTTCATAGGCCCTCCATTACACCAAGGCTATAAATACCCTCACCTGACTCAAGTCTAACCCTTCATCACCCTTCTTTCAATCCACATATAAATGTCCTAAAGACCCTTTAATTCCTTGATTTATCAATGTGCTACTCAAAAGTGAGGATATGAGAACCTCTTCATACCAGTTTAGGAGAGAAAAAATTTACTACGTAATAACACATGATTTTCTATGTCATCTATGCTCAAGAAACAATCAAATATCTTGTATGATTTAGGTATGATTTCGTATGTAATAACACATGATCTTCATACCAGTTTTGTCATTTTTTTTTTGGGTATGCATTTGTTTACTACATATCTAATGGTAGATCTATTATGCAAACATCAATATATTTTAGGGACTAATATATGTTTTCTCTCGATATGTTACAAGAAAGGCAAGCCATAATACAAAACAAGATGTTGAAGGTCTTTTGATCTTCTTAGTCACTTGACACTTCTTCTTGGTCAACACCTTATCATTCTTCTTGGTCAACACCTTATCTTGTCTTAATCCATTTAATTGTTGATTAGAGCCACAATGTGAAACTCCCTTGATAAATTCTTCATTTTGTATCAATTCTTTACACTATTAATCTGGTCATTCATCATGGAAAAGAAGGTAATTCATCTTGATAAAAATGGTATTTTTAACTCCCCAAGCATTGTATTTCTTTTGGCTCTTTTTTCTTTTCATTGCATTGCTTGCAAAATTGTACCTGATCATCTTACTTTACAGTTTACATCTATTTACAGGGCATCCAACAGATATACTTGTTGGATATGATTCTTTGGCCTCATACATGGCATGTATATATTTTTTTGACATTTTAATTTATTCTAGTCATGGATTTGAACATTTACAAGTTTATCATATAGTTGTGCTTCTATGTAGAACATGAGCTCTAGTAGGCCTTACTTTCGTGGCATTATAGACCGAGTAGCCAATAGGGTTAAGAATACACACTTCACCCTTCATGGGAAGAAATATCATTTGTTTCTCAATGATGGGAATAACTCACTTCATGGTAAATTCCTTCTCTTTGATTTGCTCTGCTTTCTCGGTATGTGTAGGATCATGATGGGCCAAAAAGTGGCGATATGTAAGTGATATGATATCCCATGTGGTTGATGACTTTTATTTTACCCAAAAATGATGAAACGAAAAGGGTTCTTAAAGGAGATTCTCAGATTTCCATCAATATAAATTATGATTTATTTTGAATTTAATAAATAATTATTATTCATTTTCTATTTGAATTAAGAATAAAGTACTGATTGATAGGCTGATTGAAATTTTTTTATAGCTTTCAAACGGTATCAAATTTTTTTAATCTAAAACATGCATCACATTCTATGCTTTGCATACTATAGGATTAAAAAAAAAAACATTGAATTTCATGAATTTTTGACCAAGTTAAGGTGGTTAGACGTATGAGTTTTTATATTTTTAAAAATTTGTAATAAAAAAATCATAATTAATTATTTACTTGGAAAAAAATTACAAAAAAATATGCATCACATCGAGACATGAGTCATTTACTTATATAAAAAAAATTATAATAAAATATTATCATTTTATTATAGTTAGGGTGGTCAGACAGACACCTACTTCTTATTTTTTCCATGAAATTTAGGTATTACTGCATTGAATTTTTGAATTTTCACCAAATAGATTTTATTTTTTTCTAAATAAACCTAGTAGTTTAGATTAAAAAATTAATATTCTAGAAATTCTATTCTTACATATTTTTGAAATAATATAGATAACTTATTCAAATTTTTACGTCAAGTTGCCTAACTCTGATTTTTTTGAATTTTATTGCCACTTAAGGGCCTGTTTTTTCCATGATGATCCTGCACATACCCTTCTCTAAATGTTTTCCTAATTTGATTAAATATTCTTTTGAATTTGAAATTTATAGATTAAAATAGCCTTCAACTATCTAAAAAAGTGGAGAGATCTGGTAATGTAGGAGTTGAGAAAATACAACTTCACAAACCCCGAAGATCACTTGCATGCAAATAACCTGTCACAAAAGAAGAGATGGAGACAAACAAGCAAGGGTTCTCTGAAAACTGAAAATATATATATCAGAGAGAATGAGAGAATGAATTGATGTGAAAATACAATGAGATCAATCCTTATAAAAGGAGGTCGAGAAACCCTAAAGTGTAACCATAAAAGAAACCCTAAAAGGAGAATATTTAATAATTAATATAATTATTAAATGTCACTTTATGCAAACTAACGTGAAATCTTAAGAAGGGAATAAAGGTAACTTAATCAACATAATTAAGTTAAAACCTTTACTCTAACACCCCCCCTTAAGATGAGCAAAAGTGCAGCTACAAACAAATGCAAGAAAGCAAAGGTAACTACAATGCAAGAAGGAAAATATGGGTCCCAGCAACTAGGCCAGATCAGGTGCCCAAATACAACCAAATCTCTATAAAGAGGAGAAAATAGAGAAAACCTCATGGGAAAAACCCTACTCCAAAAAGAGAAGTAGAAAGCCAAGAAGAACGTCACTGAAGCAAAAGAAGCTGCAAACAATTGTCGAAAGATGACTGCTATGGTGTAGAAGAACCTCCACTAAAGATAGGATGATAAGGATCAAAAAGACAACAATCTGCACGAGTTCCCCAAATGACACTACTCGAATCAGATGGAAAACAAAGGAAAACACCTGGAATGAAGATATAGATGGCACAAGAACCAATAGTCTGAAAACACTGATCAACTGAGAATGGAAGATTCCTTCCAAGGCAAAACCAAGGAAGAATTAGCATGAACAATATAATACCCCCCCATAATGCTGAACTGGGAGAGCCTAACAGATCCACTGAAATGGTGTGTAACAACCTGTAGTGCATGAAGGAGAAGATACAACATCTGAAAGTGCACAAGAAAGCACCTGCAACTAAAAAAGTGGTGTGCAAAACAAAACACACATGCATGAGGCTGGAATCATATGATCCACTGTCATCGTGGAGGGACACTCGTCGGACAAAGGTGTGATGGCAAACAAAGGCAAACTACACAACCCCCATGGCACTTTATAATACAGTGCGAGTACAAAATATGGCACAACCTTATGTGAAAAATCACCAAAAATACATGTAAAATAGTGTGGCACTTTATCTCAGTGCGTTTATATAAAAGATTGCTTACAAATGATGCTCAAAATGCCCAAAAAGGATAAAGCTGGAAATACATGAAGAACAGCCAAAAAATGACTGTAGAATGCACCAACAGAAAAAAGAAGTGATGAAAGCCACACCACTAGAAATATGATAGAACTAGCTTTCTGACGATATCTCATTTGCCAAAAACCGATATTGTATGCCCAAGTTACGGCCTCTGGAAGAAAACAACTCCAAAGTGGGAAAAAGCCAGTGCTGCATTAAATTTGACGGTCATACAGCCATCAAAACAAAAATGTAGGCTTAAATTTGACAGAAAAATGACCGTCACCGCAAAAGCATAGCTGGGCTTATTTTATGAAAAATTGTTTTTTTAATAATAAAAAAACAAATAAAAAAAATCACAAATATAATTTTTTGTAAAAAAAAAATTAATAAAAAAAATTAAAAAAGGGAAGGGGCTTGCTGCCTGTGGCAGCCAGTGTATTGGCACCTACGGCTGCAATGTACCACCATCGGTGGTACTGTCAAACCATCGGTCGGCTGTAAAGCCGGCGGTAGCTGACAGTACGCTGGCCGGCGTACCTGCGAGTACCCTCATACAAGGCCCGCAAGCCTTTAAACTGCAAAAAATTATTTCTATTTTTTTTAAAAAAAAATTTTTTGGAAAAAAATCAAAAGAACAATGACAATTTAAAAAAGAAAAATTGACAAAAAAGATGGAAATTTTTTTACCAGGTAGACGGACGACTGTACGGTTGTACTTGCAAAAAAAAAAAAATTGCTCCAATATTCGACTTTGTCCAAAATGGACAAATGAACAGTCGATTTAGGGGTTTTGGACCATTGTGGACGCAATGGCAAGGTCCGTTTGAGTTGAAAATGCTTTTGAAATTGTAGGTATGCCTTAGATAAAAAAAAAAACCCCAAACCCTTGAAGCTCCAAAAATCTTCAAAACAAGAACAGGAAGTAGCAGGTCTGGAGCTCTGATACCATGTAGGAGTCGAGAAAATACAACTTCACAAACCTCGAAGATCACTTGCATGCAAATAACCTATCACAAAAGAAGAGATGGAGACAAACAAGCAAGGGTTCTCTGAAAACTGAAAATGCATATATTAGAGAGAATGAGAGAATGAATTGATGTGAAAATACAATGAGATCAATCCTTATAAAAGGAGATCGAGAAACCCTAAAGTGTAACCCTAAAAGAAACCCTAAAAGGGAAACCCTAAAAGGAGAATATTTAATAATTAATATAATTATTAAATGTCACTTTATGCAAACTAACATGAAATCTTAAGAAGGGAATAAAGGTAACTTAATCAGCATAATTAAGTTAAAACCTTTACTCTAACAATCTTTTGCAATGCACTCTAACAGAGGTCATAAAATTCAAGATGAAGGAGAGGCTTTGACAATGTGTTATGGGAAGTTAAGCAAATTAAGCATGGAAGCAAACCATCTATTAAGTTTGTTTATCACAACTTTGATGGTGAAGAAGGTAAGAATGGAATATCGGCTTTTAGAACAAATTGGTCAATACATGTAGGAAAGCCATTATCATACTCTATCTACCTGTTTGGATGGTTGATATGGGTGTTTATTTACAATAAAATCTATCAGATTTAACAGAAAAAGGCTTCTACGAAAGATTTGTGATTAATTTAATATTTAACAACCATCCAAGGTTTGGATCGCACTAACTTGATGATGGTTCTAACTAGTGTGATTAGTGGATGGTAGTTGTAAATTGATAGTCTTTTCCATAAATCCTTTTTATCTATTAGTTATGGATTTTAGAAGCTTTAAAAAATCTGAACAATGTTTTAAATTTACTAAATCGGTTAAGGAATGGTAGGTTGCTAAAGCAAGCATTCTTATAAATCTACTCATTGCAAATTGGTGTGTTTCTAATGTGGCCATTAAGTTTGTTGCTGCAACAGGATATCCTGTTGTTTTAGATGTATTTGCCACATACACTATAAGCAATGATATGGAGTTGAGACTAGAGATGAAGGCAATACCAAGGAACAAGGACACTCCTATAAACCTGATCAATCATGCTTACTGGAACCTTGCAGGGAAAGACAGTGGAAGGGACATATTTGGCCATTCCATAAAAATATGGCCTTCACATTATACTCCCACAAACAAGGTCTTAATTCCTACTGGTCAAATCTTACCTGTTAAAGGAACTCCTTTGGACTTAACTAAAGATACTATCATCAAGAGTAGAATTAATAAGGTTCCCCTTGGGTTTAATCACAATTATGTTCTTGATGGCCCCAAGTCAATGAAGGGGTTAAGAATTGTTGCACGAGCCAAGGATCCATGGAGTTCAAGAGTGCTTGAAGTGTGGACAAATGCAGTAGACTTCCAGTTCTACACTAGTAATTATATGGACACGGTGGGCAAAGGAGGTGTAAAGTACAAGTCACATTCTTCATTTTGCTTTGAGACTCAAGCATTTCCTAATTCTATAAATCAACCAATTTTTCCATCTGTGATTGTGCATCCAGGTCAGATCTACCGGAAAACGATGGTGATAAATTTTTTTAGTTCATTTGTAGTCAACAATAAGGCTTGTTTTTATAGCCTGTAAAATAAAGGGGGGGAGCATAAAATCCCTACAAGTTATTAACATTGTTTTTAAATGTATTGATGTAGTACTAAATAAAGAAATATTGGAGTCTTGTCTATTTTTTAATCAATAAGTTCATTAAAATGATAATAGTACATAATTTTAAAAAATAGATGGATAATATAAAGACACACTCTTAAAATTTATGGAGACAATTCAATCTAAAGATGAAAATAAGGTCAAACAACATTAAGTAATTAAAACAATTTCAATAGAAGGAAGATCTTTATATTGGGATCTTTATATTATGCCTGAGTGGTGCTTTCTTTGGTTCCTTGTTGTTTTGGTGTTCTATTTGAAGATTTATTTTTAAAACCAACGACAATGATGGGTATTATTCTTTTTTCTCGCCCCTTTCAAGCTCTCTTTCTTGTTTCCTCACTCTGTTTTCATGAATCTACTGTTTTCAAGTGGGCATCAATTGTTTGATTTGATTCATAAACTCAGAGATGACAACAAGGAGATAATTATTAATAGAAATAGAAATATCCAGTATTCTACATACAAAGGCATAAATGTGATGGTTTCTTTGATGTTGAAGGTTTGCTAATCATTGTATTTTTGGTGGAAAAGTTATGATTGAAGAGTAAAAAAATTATTGTTTCTCAAGATTTTCTAATGATCAAGTTATAATTAAAAATAAAGTTGAATGGATCACAAATAGTTCAATAAAAATACAAGAGGTTCATAATTTATATACTTAATATTTACATTTCACTACAAATATATATAAGTAAACTCATTCTATTTACTACAAAGGGTGAAAATAAACACATTCCACTAAATTTCACACATTTAAATTGGATACCTTTAGAGTTTACATTGATGACTAATACTATAATTACTATTAAATAAAATTATCCAAAAAACCTCTATATTCTCTTCGACGTATGCATTGCACCCCACAGGTGTGATTGCTAGTTTATATTATTTGAATACAACATCTACAATGCATATTGATTATATTAATATTTTATATAGAAATAAAATTAATTTTTTACTCAAAATAGAAAAGGGTTAAGGTTATGAGAAATACGGTTAGAATTAGGATTAGATTAGGGTTACAATTATGGTATTTGGTTAGGGTTAGGGTTAATTTAGGGTTAAGATTAGGGTTTATAGTTTAATATTTATGGTTAGGTTTAGAGTTACAATTACTATTACAATTATGATTGGGATTAGAGTTGGGTTAGGTTATGGTTTAGGGTTAAGGCTAAGGTTAGGTTAGGGTTAAGGTTAGGGTTAGGGTTAGGGTTAGGGTTAAGATTTAGGGTCAATAGAAATAGAATTAGAATTAGGATGTCTTATGATTTAAGTTATGATTAAGATTATGGTTTAGGGTTTACTATTTGGGTTACGATTATGGTTAGGTTTAGAGTTAGGGTTAGGGTTATGAGAAATAGAGTTAGTATTAGGGTTAGGTTTAGAGTTACATTTATGGTTGGTGTTAGGGCTGATGCAAGAAGTTGGGTCCACAAAAAGCTCAAAAAGTGGGTGTTTTTGTTGTTTTTCAGAATTTGTCACACTTGGACAGAAAATTTGAGGCACTTACACAATGAATCTTAGAAAAAGTCAGTAATATGAAGTTTAGCATTTTGAATCTTTTTTCCAAATATGTAATTTATTCAAATACCCAGATGATAGAAATTAAATTCTGATAGGGATGTATAGAAACCACTTTTTAAAAGTTTTTATTTACCATACCATGCACTTGTACGAACACCACCTTTTGACCCAAATAAAAGTATTATGCTAATTCCTTTTGGGGAAAGAGATCTAACAACATGAATATTGATGAGGATTTTTTTTGTAATTTGTTTTTTGAATATTTTTTTTAATTGAACTTTTATTGGTCTTAATTGTTGTTTTTAAAAATCAATGTGTACAAACAACATAATTGGATCTAAACTAAACATTTGTTTAATATTTTTTTTCATTGTGTAGAGAATTATCTGAAGATTGATTCCATATAAAAAAATTACAAGAAACTTAACCAAAAAAAGTTATTAAAAAATTAAAAAAGCATGACATTTCAAGTTTATGGACTATTTTGCTTAGAAATTTAATTAAAAATAACAAATATAATCCAATCTTAATAAAAATTATATATTTGGAAACTATACATCATGTTCTCTAATGGGTTTTAATTTCATAGATTAATTCAAAAAAAAGTCCATCAGCCATATTGCCAAAGTTGGACATTCTTCTTGAATATACCTTAGTTTTTTAGTTGTAGGTCAAAGGCTAAGGGTCGGGTTGCCAAGTCTTTCCTGAACCTAAAACCAAGGTTGCATGTGGGTTGGAGATTTAAATTTTTAATAGCGCATACACGTTATTAAAACACATACACATTATTTAAATATAATGTATGTGTTATCTATTTACCTGTTGGGTAAAGGTGCATACGCGTTCCTAAAATAGAACGCGTACATGTTTTATAACACATGCATATTTATTATTTAGTCATTTTTTCCCAATTTAAAAAATACGGATAGAGCATGTTGTTTTGGGAATATTATTTTTCTGCAGTACGGTCTAAAAGCATCATTTTCTGCATTTTTTATTACAATGTTGTCTTGTGCAATCTCTTAACAAGGCATATTCTATTCAAATTATTGAAGAGACAAGTGCGAGTTGAATTTTATGAAGTGGAATTAAGTGCAAGAAAAATTTACTAGAATATTTAGAAAATAGAGAACTTTTGTATGTATTCATGATGTTTTTGTACTTCAAAGTTTATAGAAGAAAGGATCTTCATACTACATAGTTTTATTTGAGTATTTGAAAGAGATGAAAATTTGAAAATAGGCTAAGAATATTTTTTTTTGTTATAAAAGAGGGTTTGGAAACCATGGGATGAAAGCAAAGGCAAAAATTTTATTTTAGAAAGTTAATGACACCTGAAGAAATTCAAGCAAATAGAGAAATGGAGGCAAAAAAAAAAGGATAGAAGAGAAAGGATTTGTCAAATGAAAATTTTGGAAGCATCTAGTTCCATGAATGTTGAAGAGGAAACCATGAGGGATGAGATGAATGTAGATGATGCAAATGTGGAGATGGTGAATATGGAATAAAATTAAATTATGGAGACAAACCCAACTATGCCTTCAACTTCAACTTTGAATGATATGAAAATAGCACCTATAAAAACAACTCCAGGTATGTCTTCAAATCCGCCTCCCAATGATATGGAAAATGTACCTATTCAAAAAAATTATCCAAGTATGTCTTCAAACCCAAGTCTTGATAATATTGATCTTAGTTATTTAGAGGAAGTTGGATACACCATTGATGGTATCAATAATTTTAGGGTTGAAACAATGCAAAAAATAAAAAATGATGAAATATCTTATAAGAATGCAAATTAGAATTAAATCCCTCGTATTGATGAAAATGAGAATGAAATCCATTTTATGTTTGAAAATGAAAATGAAACCCCTTGCGTGAATGAAAATGAAACCCCTTGTATGAATGAAAATGAAAATGTTTTTTTTACAAATGAAAAAGATGAGCTAGATAACCTTCCTGGTAAAGTTTCTTGGAGACAAATGAGAACTTAAATGGAAATATAATATATAGAATTTTTTTTTATAGAAAGAAGTTAGGATTTCAATGTCAACTCATGGTGCAATTGATGAGAATGTCGAAAATGAGAAAAGTGATGAAAAAATTAGGCATTTTTGTCAAACCAAAAAAGAAAGATGATTCAACTAGAACAAGTCATATCTAGTGTTGCTAATGCTATTAATTCTATAGGTAAGAAAAGCTGATCTAAAGATAAGAATGCAGCTCGTCATGCAATAACAACTGCTCTAATTTAACATCTTCAAATGAAAGAATGTTAAGTAAGATTAGTAAATGCATAAAAGTAAATCCTAAAACTTTGATAAGAGTTGTTAAAAGAAGATAAAGTATTGAAAAGGATCCAATTAATCAATGTTGGAATTTTAGTGGTAGACTCCCAAGATTAGACATGAAATTAACTAATGAAATCAAATCTTTAATTGAAAAATATTGGCATGATAATACAAGAGTATCACCTAACATTAGAGATGTTTTAAAATTAAGGGTGGGTTCTAAAATTCATGAACCTCATCCAAAGCATCTTTTAGATATGACTCAAACTGGATTATATAAATATTTATAAGATGATTCAATCTTACCATTTAATATTAGCATAAGTCAAAGATCATTTGAAAAGTGTAAACCTTGGTATGTTAGAATTAATAAACAATGAATCTCTTGTTGCTATAAGACTCATGTACAATTTTGTTATTATTATGATATTTTTTGATATATGCATTGTACTTTGCATGCTAACCAAATTATGTAGGAAATTTGTGGTATTAATATGCCACCTAAAACAATCAAATATTTTATAGGATTTTTGTTTTGTGAACCCTCTAATGGAAACTTATTTTATTTAAAAGCATGTATTTATGGAGAATGTGATAGATGTGGTAAATTTTAATTGTTAGGAGAATGTATGCATGAAAGTAGTTTAGATGAATTTGGACAACAATTAGTGGATGTAAAAAAATATAAAAATATTAAGTATTTTTTACAAGATGGAAAAATTGGAAAACATTGTGAGCTAATTGTGAAAAAATTTAGTGTGCATGCATTTATTAAAGAATTTAAAGATAAGATTGTACCTAAATTTAAAAACTCTCAATATGTTCATTGGTTTGATAATCAATTTTGTTTATGTAAAAAAACATTCCCAATTGGAACTATATTGTCAATTGTTGATTTTGCTGAAAATTATACTCTTGCTCCACAAGAAGAAATTCAATCACAATATTATAATTCATTGCAAGTAGCTATATTTGTTCATACTTTTTTATCGACATGCAAATGATAGTAGAGAAAATAATAGAGAATTTTTGAGAGAGTACCATTTTTAAAAAAAAATTATATGTAATATTTTTTATTAATTTAATAAAGAGAGCATATAGTTTGTTTGCTATGCAGGAAGTTTCAATTGTTCGAACCAAAACCAGAAGCTACCAAAACACCTACACCCAGCATAGAGAATATAGCTATAAAATAGATAGCAAAAATGGAAGAGCCACAGTCTAGCCCAAAAAACCCCAACCACAAACTACCACTACCAAACTAGAGAATTTACTAACTAAAAGCTTAACCAACCAAATTACAAAAAACCATTAAGATGCGCAAATGCCTCAAATTCCTTGACCTAGTCGAAGCCTCCGACCACCATTAGCCCAAGCAATTTCTTCAAATATTCCACTGCAACAACCACTATCATTCAGTGATGCATGAGGGCCATCCTGCTCAAGTCCAAAAGAAAGGGAAAGAACCTTATAGCCTCATCAATATTTCATAGGAGCTCCAAATTATCTAGACATTGGATTTGAGTACCTAGAATTGCCACCTTTAGAACCTCCTCCAGACCTCCAACCAAATCCTTCCTAAAAATTCTCACCAACAGCTCCTTCACCTCCATCTTGGGAACTCTACTATCAAGTAGAGAGGCCAAGAACCACAAGGAAATATGTGCATTGTCCCTCCCATACTCCTTGTGTTTGAGGTGGCCAAAATCCAGAATCATCTTTACCGCCTCAACTGTGAGAGGATCAATGTTGAGAAAAAATTACCTCAAACTTTGAGTTGTAATATCTCTGAACGCAACCTACCTTGACATCGGCCATAGGGAAATTGGGGTGTCTACTCCAAACCACAATAGCCCCTCCACTGGAACTACAATAATAAACTTTGAGCACCTAACCATTGTCATCCATAAACAACACCAGAAGTCAAGCATGGTCCACCAACCAAAAAACAACCATAAACTTAACACCAACCCCAAAACCTTTACTACGTTGCACAAACTATCACCACTACTCATTAAATAAACCCACCTACACCAAACAATTATTTCAACACATGAGAAAAAATAATTTCTAGGCAAGGCAAGTTGTCCTTGCGCCAGTGATGTCGTCTTGCATACCCGATGGTGTATGAGCTTCAAGGTGTGCTTACACAAGTGCTAAGAAGACCTTGCTTGTCTTCTTCTAGGATCCTAATCACCTCTAGGATCTCAAAAGGCTTAGATGATTAACTAAGGCCTCATCTAACTCTTCTCTAAGATTCTAACCCCTTGTGCTTAGCCTTGAAGGACAATCACCCTTAGTTTACTTCAATTCTTTCTCCTACACTTAGAAGACTCTAAGTGCCATCATCACACAGATAATTGAATTGATTGTAGGGGCACCAAACATATTGAAAACATTCCATGTGTTTCCATTTGGATCCATCTTGAAGGATCTCCAAACCCTAATAGGCCTAATTTGTAGGATCTTACTGGTTTCTTACTCAAATCCCACTCAAATGGATTGGTAGTTTCTCAATCCTCCTAACATATCAAAATCTATTCATATCCCACCTGGAACTGTGGTTATTCCGTACTGTACTTCAATCCCCTGCCTAAATTCTTCAATTCATCACTGTCAAACCTCTAATCGGGCACTCTAAGCTCGCCTAGGATTTGACATTAAAAATAGTTGCTCGACTCTTCATGACTCCTAACACTAAATATATACAGAACAATGGCTCCCCTAAAACATTCATCTACCCTTAGGAAGATCCCGTGGCTAGATTTCATGGGGGAGCCATAGACAGACAAACTGGTCAGGACAGGACTAGGAAAACCTCTAGACCTTAACCTATTTATTCAAGACACTAAATCAACTCAAATCAACTTGCTTATAGAATGAAAAATTCTTAGTACTATCCTATGAACAAAAATCTAACACTAAATCAAAACATTCAATATATATCATATCACTGTCACACTGTAATGCTCAGTGTTCACATAAAACAGAGTTGTAGAGCAACTTTTCTATTCCAAAAATTTGATTACAATCCTCCTCTCCTCAGGATTCAAGCCCTCAAAGATCTTAGATGTCATTCTCCATGTTTATAGGCCTATTGATCTCCCACTCCTATCTTTTAGGGAATCCAAAGTTGTCGAGTTGCATGCAACATTTGTAATAAATTGCCAATGTTGTCATGACAATTTTTGGTATCTTTACATTTATTAGGCCAACTAGAATATAGGACCTCTCAGCCAAGTAGTTTGAAGAACTAACATCATAAATGGCCTTAAATCATCCTTCCTACATCTCTCATGTGTTTGTACCACATTAAGAAACTCAAATCCAAACTTTAAGCTTCTAAGGCTAAGCTAACCAAAACAACAAACAAAGACCAATTGGTGACCTTAGTTCTAGCACTAACTCACCTATTCCACACCCAAGCAAGACCTTCTAAGGTCCAAAACAAACACACAACCACTCTAAATTGGCTAATGTCAGATACAAGCCAAAAATGACATAGTAATTGGAGGTTAGCCTAGGTGCTCCTGCACCATCCTCCCAAAGTAAAAGCTTTCAATCCACCCTTGGATTGAGTAAGTTGAGGTCAATGCCCAACTTCTTGAACTCTGATTCTTTGATCCATATTGCATCAACATCAGGTTGACCATGCCACTTGATCAGATGTTCCTTGTAGTCCTTCTTCCTAGTCTTCTTGTAGACTCTTGTATCTAGTATACTGTCAACTCTCTTCACTATAGTAGAAGGTAATTGGAGTTCACCCACATCTTGGATAACTTCAATCAAAATTTGGTCTAAATCAGTTGTGGGTCCTTTATAAGGGACCAAGTTTGCAAAATTGAAAATAGGGGACAATCCACTATCCTCCACTAGCTCCACCTTATAAGCATTATCACCATACTTTGCTAAGATAGGACAGGGACCTATCCTTCTCATTTGCAACTTGTGAGGGACACCCTTCTACAATCTAGACTTGTTTAGATGCACCATCACCAAGTCTCCGACATTGAATTGGATTTCTCTTCTACCCTCATCAACCTTGGTCTTATGCTTCATAGTGTTCTCAGTCAATGTATTTCTGACTGTGTCATGAATCTCCTGCATTGCATAGGAAAACTCATCAGCATATCCACTTCCCCTAACTCCATCCCTTAGGTCTCTTAGCTCATAGAATCCCCTAGGGTGTAGGCCATAGACAATTTCA
The DNA here is from genome assembly GCA_007115665.2 of Sequoiadendron giganteum. Lineage (NCBI taxonomy): Eukaryota > Viridiplantae > Streptophyta > Pinopsida > Cupressales > Cupressaceae > Sequoiadendron > Sequoiadendron giganteum. Next base: position 870,520 of record CM021101.1, on the reverse strand, counting down.
AAGGGACTCTTCCCTGTGGACCTGTTTACAGTGTCATTATATGCATACTCATCCTGTCCAATCAATTGATCCCATTGTTGACCATATTCTTTGGTCAAGCACCTTAATAGATTTCCAAGGCTCTTGTTTACCACCTCAATTTGACCATCTATTTGAGGGTGGTATGCAGATCCAAAGGAAAAATTTTTGCCCAATCTTTGCCAAAGAGTCTTCCAAAAGTGACTCATAAACTTGGTGTCTTTATCTGACACAATTCTCATAGGTAACCCATGTATTCTTACTATCTCTTTGAAGAAGAGAGAGGCTATTTGGCTGGCATCATTGGTTGTCTTACATGGCACAAAGTGAGCCATCTTGTTGAATCTATCCACAACTACATAAAAACTATCCATGCCTTGTCTTGTCTTGGGTAACCCAACTACAAAGTCCATGCTCAAGCATTCCCATGGCCTAGTGGGAATAGGTAGTGGTTGGTATAGGCCTGCATTTGAAGAAGTACCTTTGGCCTTTTGACACACAATGCAACTTTCAACATACTTCCTTACATCAAGGTTCATTCTTGGCCAAAAGTAGAACCTATGAACAAGTTCTTTTGTCTTAGTGATCCCAAAGTGACCACTCAATGCTCCATTGGGCTTTTCGTGAATCAAGTTCTCTCTAATGGACCCTCTAGGGACACATAACTGATTTCTCTTAAACAAAAGGTTACTCTGCAAAGTTTATTCAACATATTTTCTATGAAAATGATTCTTGTATTTAGCACATACCTTGTAAATGTCTTCAAAGTCTTCGTCATCAACATATAGATCTTTGAAGTGATCTATTCCCATGCTCTTTAGTTGTATCTCTTGGATAGTGAGAGCTCTCCTACTCCAGGCATTTGCCACTTTGTTTAGCACTCCCTTCTTATGCTTGATATTAAATGTGTATGCTTGCAGGTATTCAACCCACTTCATGTGCTTATGATTGAGTTTCTCTTGAGGGTTCAAAAAACTTAGAGCTTGATTTTTTGAATAGACTATGAAATCCTTGGGTAATAGATAGTGTCGCCATTTCCTTAAGGCCTGAACTAGAGCATACATCTCAAGATCATAAGAAGAATATTTCTTCTTGGCTTCACTCAACTTCTCTGAATGGAAAGCCACAGGTCTACCCTCTTGGCTTAAAACAGCTCCAATAGCCACATTGCTTGCATCACACTCTATGGTGAATAGCTTCTCAAAGCTTGGAAAATCTAAAATAGTTTGTGTAGCAATCTTTTCCTTCAAAAACTCAAAACTCTTGTTAGCTTGTTCAGTCCATACACACTTAGTCTTTATGCCTCCTTTAATGGTATCCAACATAGGAGCACAAATAGCATTGAATTTCCTTATAAACTTCCTATAGTATTGAGCAAGGCCATGAAAACTTCTTACCTCTGTTGCTGTCCTTGGGGTAGGCCAATTGAGGATGGCTTCTACTTTTCTAATGCCCATTTTCAGATTGCCATGAGATAGCACAAACCCAAGGTACACCAGTTTTATCTTGATGAACTCACACTTTTCTAAATTGATCATCAACTTCTCCTCATGTAGCTTCTTCCAAACTAGCTCTAGGTGTCTGAGATGTTCTTCTCTTGTCTTGCTATAAATTAGTATATCATCAAGATATACCACTAGAAATTTTCCAATGTAGTCTTTGAGGACTTCATTCATGAGCCTCATGAATGTGCAGGGGGCATTAGACAATCCAAATGGCATGACAAGCCACTCATATAAACCCTCATTGGTTTTAAAGGTTGTTTTCCACTCATCTCCCTCATGTATCCTAATTTGGTGATAACCACTCTTTAAGTCTATCTTGGTGTAATACTTGGCTTCCCCTAGATAATCCATTAGATCTTCAATCCTAGCAATAGGGAATCTATATCTTATGGTCATCCTATTTATGTCCCTTGAATCTATACAAAGCCTCCAATCTCCTCCCTTTTTAGGTGCTAGGACAGTGGGTACGGCACATGGACTGATGCTCTTCCTAATAAGACCTTGGTTTAGGAGTTCTTGTATTTGTCTAGCAATTTACTCATTTTGTTGAGGGGTCATCTTATAGGCTACTTTATTGGGAAGGGTAGCTCCTGGTATGAAGTCTATCCTATGACTTATAGCTCTTTTAGGAGGTAATGCTACTGGTTATCCACTACTTACAATGCCTTCATAAGTCTACAACATGCTTTGTATCTCTTTAGGTAACTCTGGCTTCTTGGTTGCTTTCTCACCACTTACCTCTCTTGGCCTTAACACTAGTGCATAGCCAACTCCTTCTCCTTCTTCCAAGGCTTCTAAGAACTCTTTTTCACCCACCATGAGTATATTAGGACCTGCTATCTTCACCTCTACATCCTCTAACAGTGACTGAATTTTGAATGTTACCTTATCCTTCTTGAAAGTATAGGAGTTCTTCACTCCATCATGCATAGCTTGACAGTCAAATTGCCATGGTCTACCTAGGAGCAAGTGGCATGCATCCATAGGTAACACATCGCATAGTACCTTGTCCTTATATCTCCCAATTGAAAACTCCACCCAAGCCTGCTCATTTACTAAGACATGTTGGCCTTTATTTAGCCATGTGACCTTGTAAGGACTACTGTGGGGTATCCTTGTCATGTTTAACTTGCTGACTGCTTCCTCTGACACAATGTTGTCAGTAGACCCTTAGTTAATGATGACTTTACACACTTTGTTCATCATTTTACATTTTATTCTAAACAGGAACCTTCTTTGGCTTGGCTCCTCTTTAACCGGCTCCTTGATCAATGTTCTCCTCATCATGAGGTTCTCACCTTCCTCTGATGTTAGTGGTACCTCAGGGTGATTCACTGCTGCATTGGTCTCCTGATGAACCAAATTAGTTCTCTTGTCACCTCCTTGAGAAGTACTACCTTTCTCTGGACACCTATAGGAAAGATGCCCCATTTGGTTACAATGATAGCATTTCATATTGGAAAAATAATTGCCTCTTCCTTGTCCACCACTTCTTCCTCTAAAGTTAGAGCTTCTTCCTCTACTGCCTCTACTAGAGCTTCCCTCTTTCTATTCAGTATATTAAACTTCTCCTTGAGTTCTTGACTCTGAACTCCTTCCACCATAACCACTTCTTTTCCCTCTACCATCTCTTCCTTTACCTCTTCCCTTTGAGGTTTGTTCCTATTTTCTTTTGCCTTTCTCCTCAATCTTCAGGGCCATCTGATAGCATTTTTGTACACTCTTGAAGTTAACAAGACTCATGTCTTCTTGTATGGACCACTTAAGACCATTCAAATACCTTGCTAGCCGGATACTTTCATCCTCTACTACTTTTGACCACAAACACAACTTTTGGAACTCCTCGGTGTATGCTTGGATATCCAAATCTTTTTGCCTAAGATTATGCCTTCTTCTATGCAACTGAATCTCATAGTCATTAGGTAAGTAGGTTTACTTCACCTTAGTCACCATGCCTTTCCATGTAGCAATAGGACTATTTCCCTCTTCTCTTTCGGCCTGAACAAACTTCCACCAAGTGAGTGCTGAACCTCTCAACCTAGATTTGGCCACCTTTACTTTTTGGTCTTTTGATATACCATCACATTCAAAGTGATTCTCTATACCATCAATCCAATCTAGAACTGCATCATGATCCATTTGTCCATTGAAAACTGGTACACCCTCCAAAGCTTTACCACTTAAAGCATTTAGTGCCTTCAAGAAGGGTTATTCAGGAATAACAGGGTCAAGGGTTGGATCTTCCTCTTCCAATTCCAACTCTTTTTCTATGGCTTCTTTCTCTTCCTACTGATCTATTTTATCCTTCACCTTATCTGCCTTATCTTGGACTTCACCCAAGAGTTTCTCCATTTGAGCCAATCTTTCTCTTAGTAACTTGTTATCCTCTTCTTACTCATCCACTTTCTTGGCTAGCTCAACATTAGTCACCATTGTAGTATCTTCCACTGACCCAAACGAAGTATTCTCTCCTACTGATTTAGTAGGTTGCAACATTAACCACAAGCCTAATCAAAACAAGCTCTAACCCCAATATGGTGTATGAGCTTCAAGGTGTACTTACACAAGTGCTAAGAAGACCTTGCTTCTCTTCTTCCAAGATCCTAATCTCCTCTAGGATCTCAAAAGGCTTAGATGATTAACTAAGGCCTCATCTAACTCTTCTCTAAGAGTCTAACCCCTTGTGCTTAGCCTTGAAGGACAATCACCCTTAGTTTACTTCAATTCTTTCTCCTACACTTAGAAGACTCTAAGTGCCATCATCACACAAACCATTGAATTGATTGCAGGGGCACCAAACATATTGAAAAAATTCCATGTGTTTCCATTTGGATCCATCTTAAAGGATCTCCAAACCCTGATAGGCCTAATTTGTAGGACCTTACTAGTTTCTTACTCAAATCCCACTCAAATGGATTGGTAGTTTCTCAATCCTCCTATCATATCAAGATCTATTCATATTCCACCTAGAGCTATGGTTATTCTGTACTGTACTTCAATCCCCTGCCTAAATTCTTCAATTCATCACTGTCAAACCTCTAAATAGGCACTCTGAGCTCACCTAGGATTTGACATTAAAAATAGTTGCTCGACTCTTCATGAATCCTAACACTAAATATATATATACCAATGGCTCACCTAAAACATTCATCTACCCTTAGGAAGATCCCGTGGCTAGATTTCATGGGGGAGCCATAGATAGACAAACTGGTCAAGACAGGACCAGGAAAACCTCTAGACCTTAACCTATTATTCAAGACACTAAATCAACTCAAATCAACTTGCTTATAGAATGAAAAAGTCTTAGTACTATCCTATGAACACAAATCTAAGACTAAATCAAAACATTCAATCTATATCATATCATTGTCACACTGTAATGCTCGGTGTTCACACAAAATAGAGTTGCAGAGCAGCTTTTCTATTCCAAAAATTTGATTACAATCCTCCTCTCCTCGGGATTCGAGCCCTCAAAGATCTTAGATGTCATTCTCCACGTTTCTAGGCCTGTTAGTTGATCTCCCATTCCTATCATTTAGGGAATCCAAAGTTGTCGAGTTGCATGCAACATTTGCAATAAATTGCCAATGTTGTCATGACAATTTTTGGCATCTTTACATTTATTAGGCCAACTAGAATATAGGACCTCTCAACCAAGTAGTTCAAAGAACTAACATCATAAATGGCCTTAAGGCATCCTTCCTATATCTCTCATGTGTTTGGACCACAATGAGAAACTCAAATCCAAACTTTAAGCTTCTAAGGCTAAGCTAACCAGAACTACAAACAATGACCAATTGGTGACCTTAGTTCTAGCACTAACTCACCTAGTCCACACCCAAGCAAGACCTTCTAAGGTCCAAAACAAACACACAATCACTCTGACTTGGCTAATTTTAGATACAAGCCAAAAATGACATAGTAATTGGAGGTTAGCCTAGGTGCTCCTGCACCACCCGACTTCGTATGTGAATCCATCATTAAAAAATGGTCTTAAACTGTCCTACATTAATACTCATACTCACCTTAGATGATATCACTAGACCATCCCTTCCTCATCCACCTTAGCTCTAGTCTCCCCTATTTGGATGCCACACAACTCATATTGAAAGAGTCCCTCCACCAGCTTGGAGGGCCGCCCCCCCAACCACCCACTAAGAGAGTACTATTTTTATGTAAGTGATAATCAATTACATTTATCTAATTTTTTTCAATATTGTTTTGATATGTTTTATAAAAAATTAAAAGAGAGGAATTCAAATGAGAGAGAATTTCATATGGTCGAATAATTGCACAGATCAATTCAAGAATGCCAGAATGTTTTATTGAAGCTAGACATGGTAAAGGAGAACATGATGGAGCAGGTGCATGTCTGAAAAGAGCTCTTGCTAGAGAGCAACTAAATTTTGAGGATTTTGTGAAATTTAGAGATGCGTGTGCAATTGTAGATTGGTGAAATGCCAAATTATCTACAAGAACAAGTGAGAGCTCAATAATTCGATGCTTCTTTTGGTTATTTGAAGGAAATGATATTTTTACTCGACAAGATTGTGAAACAATTAATGGATCTGCAAAATGGAATTTGTTTAAGAGTTTGAATGCAAACACATGGATAATATGGACAAGGGAGCTTGCATGCTTTTTTCAAATTTTTATTGTAGGTGATTGGGAGGTGTGTGAAAATATGAAGTGGGTCAAAGAATGGAAAAAAGAGCCTTAACACCTACATCGACACATGTTCAACATGAAACGATAATTTGAGATAATCAAGTGTTCACATCAAATGATTATGATCGTGTTTTGGATCTTATACAAGAAGTTACATTAAATTGAAGAGAGGTTTATATCTATGCATGTTTATATGTGAATTAAATAAGTCACTCTTTATTGAATTTTTTTATTTATTTTTGTAGGACATGTGCATGTTGAACATGTTGCACCTGAGGGGAATGAAGAGGAGACAAAGTATTGGATGGCTAGATGTGTTGAGAGAAAACATAAGTTTTTACATCCTAGAGTGGATGATGAAAAATTTGAGTCTCTAATTAGTTTAGTGGTTGTTGTTGGTGTCGAAAAAACAAGGATAGACAACTGAGAGGGGGGGTGAATCAATTGTCACAGATTATTCAAACTTATTAAACCTTACTCAACTTATTCTCAGATCTAATGAAGGAACATTAAGCATAAAAAATCACCACATCAGAAACACAAAGAAAACCAAGATTTTATATGTAGAAACCCTATTAGGGGAAAAACCACATTGGATGTCAGTCCACAATATTATACCCTGTTAAAAGTATAGAGATGAATAATGAGAATGCACATGCATTCAAGAACATTGGATAGACCTCACTACTCAAAGAAGACACACTATCTTACAAAAATATTCAGATTAAAACCATCTGAAGGATTTGAACTAAGAAATTAGCTTCTTCAAAAGCCTGATTATAGTTTTGATTAAGCACATAAACACTTCTTCACACCGCTCAATATTCTTCACACTCTACTCTTCAATGGAACAATCTGATCTTTATTCACACATAGCACTTTCATACTTCACATCACACACATACATCTCAAATGAAGAGGACAATCGCTCTTATATATATGCTACATGGAATTACATCAACAACTTTTTTAGCCAAAAATAAAATGATAAATGAATACAAAATGTCGGCCCAATTCATGAACAAATCTTAATGTACACCAATATAAGTCAGTCAGAACATAATGAAGACCAAAAAAAATCCTCAAATGTGCCAAACATTCAAAAATTAATCCACAAGGATCCACAACACGCTAGAATCACCATGTCACCCAAGAACATGAAAACTCGAACATGCAAAGGAAAAATATTTGATCATGAGCACACCAATCAACACAGATGTGCAACAAAGATAGAGAATGATCTAGAAACATCAAAAAACATCACAAGAGCATACAAAACTCAAATCACCAGAGTCACGTTCTCTTCTTTTAGAAACACTAGCTACAATAACAGAATAACTGTAGGAACACAAAAACTAACAACTTGCTCAAATTTTGATGCGCACCTCTGAAAATTTCGGTAGATAAATTAGACAAAATAAAAAACAAACCCTTTAATCCATAAATTTTGAATACCAATATACTAAAATTTCCAACACGCTAAACTTCACAGCTTCACAGACAACCTTCAACATATTTATTATACTTTTCTCAATATCCTCAACATATACAACCTTCAAGACACCGATGCTAATAGTATTGACATCAATGAAAACCACATATCAACAACTCAACCACAACATCCAACAATCTCCCACTTTGGCATTGATGGCAACACATGATGTGAAAAAAATACACTATCAACACAACTAACTCTTCTTCCAACAATCTCTCATTTACACATTGCTCTTCTCATACTATTCTTCTCCCCCTTACTTTTAGCTCTTCCATAGTTTTTCACATTACTCTTCTCCCCCTTTGACATCAATGACAAAGGTACACATGCTCTGAATCACATATCTGAATCATTTGACTACTCCCCCTAAGTAGAAACTACCACAACATCAATCTGGATCAAGATATGACTATGAATAGACAGACTGATGCAAAGACTAAGCATCTTAGTTCTGATTAGGAGGGGTAATCACCCCTAACTTATCTCTGAGATAATCAAAAGTATCTTTAGGAAAAGGCTTAGTAAATATGTCTACAATTTGTTCCTTAGTAGACACATACTCCAGTCTAACTTCTTTCTCACTCACTTTGTCTCTCAAAAAGTGATATTTGATAGATATATGCTTTGTCTTTGAGTGCAACACCGGATTCTTAGAAATGTTTATTGCACTTGAATTATCACAAAATATAGCAATAGGCTCATCATACTCAATTCTGATATCTCTCAGCATATACTTCATCCATTTTACTTGAGTACAATTGTTTGCAGCAACAATATATTCTGCCTCAGTAGTAGATAAGGAAATATAATTCTTCTTTTTACTTAACAAAGACACCAAATTCTTCCCCAAGAAGAAGGCACCACCACTAGTAATTTTCCTTTCATCCACATCACTTTCCCAATCTGCATTAGCAAAGGTGATCAAAGTAAGATCATCATCTTTAGGATACCAAAGGCCAAAATCAATTGTCCCTTTCAAGTATCTAAAAATTCTCTTTACAATAGTCACATGGGATTCCTTTGGATCAGCTTGATATCTAGCAACCATACATACAAAATTCATCATGTTAGGTCTGGTTTGAGTCAAATAAAGCAATCCACCGATCATTGACCTGTATCTTGTTTGATTTTCCTTAGGAGAATCATCATTCTATGTTAACTTGCATCTGGTTACCATGGGTGTACCAACAGGCTTTGAGTCTTCCATGCCAAACTTTTTTAGTAGCTCTCTAACATATTTGGATTGAGATATAAAAATTCCATTATCTAACTGAGTGATTTGCAATCCCAAGAAGAAATTCATCTCTATAATCATAGACATTTCAAATCCATTCTTCATTTCATCAGAAAACTTCATACATAAATCATCATCACCTCCAAAAATTACGTCATCAACAAAGACTTCAATAATCAATTATTTATCATGATCCATCTTAAAATATAGATTATTGTCAGCAGTACCTTTATTAAATCAAAGCTTCAACAAGTATTTATCTAGTCTGGCATACCAGGCTCTAGGTGCTTTCTTGAGTGCATACAATGTTTCTTCATTCGACAAACCATATCTCCCTCATTAGTTAGTTGAAATCTATATGATTTCTCAACATATACTTCTTCTTCTAGCTCACCATTTAGAAATGTTGACTTTACATCCATTTGATAGACTTTGTAGTTCTTAAAAGCAACATAAGAAAGAAACAATCTTACATATTCAATTCTAGCAACAAGGGAAAAGGTTTCTTCAAAATCAATACCTTCCATCTGTGAGTACACTTTACATACCAATCTTGCTTTATTCCTGACCACTTCACCTTGTTCATTCAGCTTATTTTGAAAGACCCATTTAGTTCCAATCACATTTTTGTCCTGAGGTCTAGGAACAAGAATCCATGTATCATTTTTCTCTATCTGCATCAGTTCTTACTTCATTGCTTCCATCCAATGTTCATCTTTACATGCTTCATTGACATTTTTGGGCTCATTCTTGGAAATCTGATAATACTCTTCTGTAATTCTTCTCTAGTCTGCACACCTTTGTTCTTATCTCCTATAATCCAATCTTCAGAATGATTTAGCTTTACATACCTCACAACTTTAGGATTCTCTCAAACTTTTGGTTCTTCTATTCTCTCTTATGCACTTCCACTAGCCTCTCCTTGATTCTCTTGATTCACTGGAACAATTTGGACTTGATTCTCTATGTGAACATTTTCTATTTTATCAGTACTATCAAGTTCATCATCTCAATCATATCCATAGTATATGGATGATCTAGCAATGTCTTCATCAACTCTAACACTTGCATTTTCAACCATTTTCCTCAATCTTCTATTATAGCACCGATAGGCCTTGCTTTTAGTAGAATATCCCAAAAAGATTCCTTCATCACTCCTAGCATCAAACTTGCCTATATCTTCATCTCTCTTGATGTAACATCTACTTCCAAAGATTTTAAAATATTTAATAGTAGGCTTATAACCAAACTACAGCTCAAAGGAATCTTACTAGAATTACCATTGGCATTTACCCGGTTAAGAGTATACACAATAGTTCTTACAACTTCTCTTCAATAGATATGAGGTACATTACCTTCCAACATCATAGTTCTAGTAGCATCTAGAATTGTTTTGTTCTTTCTCTCTACAAATTTGTTTTATTGAGGATTTCGGGGAGCAAATAAATGTCTTTTGATTTCATGCTCTTCACAGAAAGAATTGAACTCCTGAGAAGTGAACTTGCCACCTCTATCTGACCTTAAGCATTTAATCTTCAAACCCGTCTCATTCTCAACCATAGCTTTGAAACTTTTGAACTTCTCTAATGCTTCATGTTTTTCTCTCAAGAAAGCAACCCATATCATCCTAGAGTAATCATCAATAAGCAAGATAAAGTACCTTTCTCCTTGTATACTCCTAATTCTGGAGGGACCACATAGATTAGTATGCACCAGCTCCAGTACTCCATTAGAATGATGTTGTTTGCTCTGAAAAGAAACTCTAGTCTTCTTTCCCATCTGACATTCCTTGAATATGATGTTAATAGGCTTCACTAGCTTAGGAAGATCTCTTACTGCTTGAGTGGATCTTATCTTATCTTGACAATGTTGTGGATGATTACTTTGTGTTTTTGTATCTTTCTGTTAGTTGGATGGTGAAATGGTTTAATTATCAGTTTAATAAAGTTCAGATTTGCAGAACATTGATTAACCCCCCCCCTCCTCTCAATGTTCCCTTGAGTCCAAAAATTGGTATTAGAGCCTAGTTCCTTGGAAGAAGTTTAGCAACTTCAGGTGGATCTTGGATGTGATGGACTGTGGTAGTCTTCAACAACATATTTTGGTCGCACTTGATGACCTTGATCAGTCTAAAGTAGAAGTTCAGGAATTGAAAGCAAATCTTAGGGATGCTGAGAAATTCATTCAAACATTGAAGGACCAAATTGTTAAATCTAGGGAAAAGAGGAAGGATCTCTGTGATCAGATTAAGTAGAAAGAGAGCGAAAACATGGATGATGCTCACCTAAATCAAACCTTGAAGGAAATAACTGAAGAATGTGAAAAGCTTGCCAGAGACAATGCTACCCTAATAAAATCTATGGTGATGAAGCTGACTAAGGAGATTGAAGAAAGAAAGAAGAATGAGGAGAATCTTGCTTAGTCCTTAAAAGAAAGATCTGATGAATGTAGAAGAATAAATGAAGAATTCATTCAGTTAGAAAACGAATTATAACAATCCTAAAATAATGAAGAAGAACTTGAAAAATAGACTATTATTCTCAGGGATTAACTTACTACTGCAAATGAATACAAGGAGAATTTTATGATTATTTCTGTTAAGCTTGATGAGATGACTCAAGGATAGAAGAATGCTAAAGACAAGCGAGGTCTTGGATATGAGAAAGGAGAAAGTTTCGAATCTAGACAAAGAAATTTCAGGCAAGGAAATCAGATGGACAAAGATGGAAGGTATCTAGTAAGACAACCTAATGCTCAAAAGTTTAATGGATACTATTTTTCTTGCAATAAATTTGGTCATATGGCTGCTCAGTGTAGAAGTAAAATGAAATCAAGTCATCCATCATTCTCTGGTCAGTGTTTCAATTGCAAAAAATTTGGTCATAAATCAATTGAATGTAGAAATATGTCAAACTACTCTATTAGTAGAAGGAATTTTGAATGCCATTCCTATGGAAGAATTGGGAATATTGCTAATCAATGCAGATCAATAAGACATCAATGGAATGATTGGTATGGAAAAGGAAGTACTATGTGTTACAATTGCAATAGATACAGTCACATTGAAAGATTCTGCAGAAATGAAAATGTAGATAGAAAAGGTTTGATATACAAAGACAAAAATACTCAGAAAAATGATAAAGAAAAAGGAAAAATGATTGTGGATGAGATAAGAGACCAGATGAAGAATAAATGGGTAAGGAAGAATGAATCTGATGTTGGAAATGGTTCTGCACCACAACTTTCTTTCGATAATTCCTCTGGAAATTGATTTTAGGCCATTGGCCCAGGGGAAGTTTTCCAAGAAAATCATTTTTCCCCTATCCGTAAGTTGGTACCAGATCACAAAAATATTATCAAAAGGTATATTAATGATCTATAGAGGCTTTGGAAAACAATCACAAGGAAAATCAAAGAAATCATAGGTTCGTAGAAGAATTTTTCTCTCGTTGTCTGAGAAAATAGAGTATCTGAAATATCTAGAGCAAAGGCATTTATTACAATTGTGCGAGCTATAAAAGACAAGTTGAAACTCTCATTTGTCACTTTGCATCAAAGAAGAGAAAAAGGAGAGAACTTGGTAGCAGAATTTTGAAGGAGTGAAGTTAATTCAGCGGTGAATCACAAAATCCATCAAGTATTTCAGTTGTTTTTGAATTTCCATATATAATTTGGTGTGCGGTTGTACAAAAGGAAAAATGGAACAAACCAAAGGGTCAATAAATTTAGATTAATACAATAGTGAGAATATTAGAGCCATAAGAAATCTATTGTCACCAAATGAATTGAAATGGGTGAAAGAAGCCAAAGACAAAAATTTGGACATTTGGAATGAGTTTCCCTATTTCGAGAATGCGGAAATCATCAAATTCATTTTGAGCACATTAAATGATGAAATTTTGATTTTGGAAAAACCCTACATCATTTTGAAAGAAGTAATCAAAATTTGACTAGATTATGCAAAGTTGGGGATTTACAGAGAAAGAAATCCATCTAGAATAAATAAGTCAAAACCCTAACTAGAGTCATTGGAGATTTAAGGGAACTAATGATATTGATAGTCAAAAACCATGTGACAAGGTACATTACGCATAAAGTATGATATAAAATATTTTTCAAAAATAGAGAAGGAGCAACTTTGGTAGGTGCGGTCTACATCTCACACAAAATGATAATGGAAGGTCAGGACTTTGACCTGTGTGGACTGCTAAAGGATCAACTAATGGAGAGTGTGCAATTAACAAAAGAGACAGATTACCCTTTCAGGTTTGGTACTTTGGTCATATGTCTAGTAATGTATTTTTTGAATTCTTTACCAATGAACAACAACGTGGTGTGGAAAGTAAATGAACCGATGTGCAAAAAAATCTATACATACTCTAAGAGTTTGGCAAACTGTAATCAAGAATTTGGGAAGTTCTTTAAGAGTTTACTAGAAAAGTGTAGGTCAGTTGGTATTTCTCATCCAGTAAAAACACTCGAAGTTGGCTCCTCTTTCGGTGGGATGGAAAGAAAAAAATTATTGTTTGTACTCTGGAATGCAAGATTCTAAAAATTGAAGGGGAAGGAAAGGAATAGGAGATTGTGGATATACCAAATGAGGAATCCAATAGGGAAACTGAGGACACATAGGGAAAAGAGCTAGATTAAGCTGAGCCAAAACAAGAAAAGGAAATTGTTGTGTAGTTTTTGCACACATGCCCCACTGAAAGTGGGGACCCTCTTTTTTTGTTTTTTGGTGTTTGGGCCCTTCTTTTCTGGGTGTTTTCGCTTACTTGGGTTCGTGCTTTAATGTCTATCTTGCCAATTGAAGTGGCACACTTTTGAATATTATTGAAAATCTTAAGTTTTGACTTCATTCCAGAGTTTTCAATGTTTTCGAGAAAATCTGCCTAGGCCGGATTCTCCCGGTTTTCTTCCGATGTTTGGAGGTTGCTGCCTTTTGACCCTATTTTTGGGAAAATCCGTATGGTCCGGATTTCCCCGAAGTCCATCATCGTGTCAAATCCTCGGGTTTTTGTGGTCATGGTTGTCTTGTCGACCGCATTAATGGTGTTTTTCTGGGTGTTTTGGGGCGTTGATATATTAGATTTTGGGAAGTAATTGATCATTTGAGTTTGTTCATTTGATATCATTTGAGCTTGAGTCTTAGGGCTTTTGGTGTTTTGCTGGATTGTGATTTTAGAGGCCGTTTCGACTATGCATTTGAGTGTCATGTGCATGGATTGTATCCTACTTGCATTCGACGGTTGTCTGTTGGTGTCACCAGTTCTAGTATTTTCACTCCCATGGTATGTTGAAATGCTCCTTTACTCTGTTGATTTTGAATTGCTTTGCTTCATTTATTTCCTGGTCCTTCATGATTTCCTGGTTTCCTTGGGTGCACAGCATCACTGGGCATTTTGGGAGTTTTTCGTTGTTGTACCAGTCTACTAGGTTAGTCATTGATGTTTATTCTTGGTCTGGTATTGCTTCTTGTTTGGGCGTTCGCTTGCATTGGTCTTAAACTCTCCACTTTGGTGTGTGAGCAAGTCGTGCCTTGTTCTTTGTGCTTTCATGGCAGAAATTTTAGGGTTCTTAACCTAGGGCATGGCCTATCCTCCTCAATTTTCTATGAGGAGTGTTCTAAATCCATATTTGATCCATTGGGGGTCTAGGTTAAGTTGTTTTCAAAGTGCAGGCCTTAGATCCAAAGGTGTTTGAATTGTTTTGTTAAAAGTAAGGAAGATGTGGACGGGTTCAGGTTTTTGAGGTCCTCACTGAATTCCGCTTTCCCCATATTTCCCTAATTTATCCCTTTCTTTCCTTGTTCTTTCTCTTTTACCACTTTTTCATCTATCTCGCCAAAATATGCTTCCTCTGGATTTTCCTGGTGTTCGCAATCGGGCCGTTTTACCGATTTCATGCTTTAGTGATGATATATCTGGATTTCACCAAAATCCATTCCCTCTGGATTTTCCTGGATGTTCCGTGTCTCCTCCTTTTTCCTGGGTTAGTTGTAACTATTGCTATTTTCACCAAAATCCATTTCTGGCGGATTCTTTTGGGTTTTCGGGGAAAAGGTTTAATTTGATGGTTATGGAAGAATCTATTTATTGATGATGTCTTTGATTGATTAAATGAGCTTATGCTAAGTGTTTCTAATGGTATTCCTTTGTTAATTTATGGATTAAAATGATGTTTTTGGATTTTGCATGCTTGGTTCACTGGAGTCCGCTTGGTTCGGATTTTCCTGAAAATCCTCTTTAGTGTGGAATCTGCGAGGGGGGCTAAATCTTGAACTTTGGGATACTAATTTCCTGCACTTGTTGTTTCTTGTGGATCTGATTGTGCTCATATTTATGTGTTTGTAGGTAGGATCAGGATAGGATGTTGCTGGTGAAGGTAAAGGGAAGGCAACAGATCCAGGTGTAGAGACTTTTGCCATCTCAAATGCAGAAAAAGTGAAATTAGACATAAGGAGCCAAATTCCTTAGAGCAAGTTGACCTCAGTTTGGTCAAGAATCACATATACAAATGTAGGCATGTGGAACTATGAGGAATTTAAGGCCGAGATGTTTGCACTGAGCCCTCCTTTGTTGGCAAGAAGAATGGTAGACTCCGGATTGGCTCATGTGGCAAGTTTTCCTTCCACAGTGCAATGCTATGAGTTGGTGCTTGAGTGTGCCAAAAATTATGATAGAGGGACACAAAGGATAATTGGTCCCCAAGGCAGGATTCTAGCAGGCTTCAGTTCGGTATCCATTGCTGCAACCTTTGATATGCCTGACAAGTCACATGTGGTGGCTTTTGATATGGGTGGTGCCAGGAAGTATTATGAAGAGAATGTAGTCAAGTCTTAGCAGGTGATTAACTCTTGGCTAGAGAAGCCTAAATCCCATTTCTCCAAGTTTCCTAAGCAACTATTAAGGCTTAAGTTCAAAAGAGAGTACTACAATGTCATCACTCTTCTCAGCAGGTTGGTGGGATTGAAAAGTGCAGTGTGTTCGAGACTTGGATGTTTAATGTGATTGCTATAATGGAGTAGGGAATTGACTATCATTAGGTAGGTGTCATTAGTGTGATGATTCATGATCAATTATGGAATGTCTTGCAAACCAAGACTTTTACCATGAGTTCTTACCTAGTGTATTCATTGGCCAGACTTCACCCATATAAGGGGTTAAGCACTAGGGGTACCTTTGGGTAGGATGCCATATATGAAGTATATCCATAGTTGCACCTAATTGGAGGAAGTTACAGGAGATCCAATGATGCTTTCATAATGTACATCACCAGATTGCTCCAAGGTGCAGAACATATGAGAATTTCTGACAAGGCGAAAGAATTGATAAGGAGATATGGGGCATGGTTTATCCAGTTCCCAACTTTCTCATACATCAGAATTGATGGTTTTCAGAGGGCTCCCTACAAGCCCCCTAGATACCCTATTGATCATGTCATATTGTTGGAAGTCACTAGGCATATTTGTGACTTCGACAATGTTGTGAAGGGAGAGATGCACAAGATAGGTTTTGGGAATGATTTTCCCTTGAAGATAGGAATGGGTGAGGTTTGTGCTTCCATTCAGTCTGCTCATGCTTTTGAGGAGGAGATAAGCACTTTTGGTCTCTCTTTCCATTCCAAGAGAGCAAGGTTTGACATCACTGGCAAAGCTCAAAAGAAGGCCAGTAGAGAATAAAGCCATAAGGCTCACATTGAAGATTACTAGGTTAACCTTGCCGATGAGTTTGAGGTAAGAAAGAAGAAGTTTTCTAGATTTCTAGTGGATTTGGTAAGGCTATACAATGTGAAGGCCATCTATGACCAGGCAGAGGAAGATGGAAATGTAATCTAGGGTCATGTCTATGAGGCAGTAAAAGATAGGCCAGTTGGAGAAGTTGACTGGTTAGAGGAGGAAAAGACCGAGTTAGACCAAGTCATGGCCCTGGTGATCAAATATACCAAGATTTGGTTGAAGCACAAGATGCTATAATTGGAGAGTGAAGGTGTCCCATGCACCTATGATCTGATGGGAGACTTAGAGTCTCACTTTGCTTCCGAGGGTTCACTTGAACCGGATCCTAAGGGCAAATAAAAGGTGGATTCTCCTTTCAGAATCCAGGTAAGGGAGGTTCAAGCTGAGAAGGCTGCAAGGGTAAGCAAACAAAGGAAGCCTGTTGCTAAGAAGAGGAGAGATGCCTCTAAGAAGGAAGTTGAAAAGAATAAGGAAGAGGAGGAGGAGGTGGAAAGTGCTCCTCCAATGATAAAGAGAAGAAGGATTAAAAATCTATCACAAAAGGCAGAGGAGGCTCCTAAATTTTATAAGGAGAGTGAGCCACCAGTGGTAGAGGTTGAGAGACCAGGGGAAAAGACACAAGTATACATGAGGAGATCAAGGACTCCTTCCCCAAGGGGTACTGCAACAAAGGAGAATGTTTCAGTGAGTATTCCTATTGTTGAACAAGTGAGTGTCTTCATTCCTCAGGATGCTGGTAACACACAGGAGGAACAAAAGAAGGATGAAGATCCTAAGGATTTGCGCGAGGAAGAGTTTTAGGAGGGAGACCTCTATAACGCAGAGGAAAAAATTGACAAGGTAATACAGTCCCCTTTGGTATCACATGCAGGTTCACCTACAAAGGAACAAGTGGACAAGTCTCCTCAAAAGGAGGAAGAAATAACAACTAGGACCCGTTCACCAGTACAAGTGGTTGTGGAAGAACAAGTACAAGAGAAAGAGAATCCGACCATGGATATTCCCAATATGCCAAGGGTTGAAAAGGATGCAACTAGTGATCAACAGGAAGAGGAGCAAGATAGGAAAAATACAGTGCCTGTTGGGTCTACTATTCCAGATTGGCTTGAGAAGGAGTTGAAGAGTAAAATGGTGATAGTAGAGGATGCTCCTCCTAATTGGGATGTTCTCATAGCTAATGTGGAAAAGGAAAGAACTAAGAAGAAGGCTAGGATTGTGTCTCAGATTGAAAGAGATGGGTCAGGTAACAGGGTGACTCACATTGCTATCCCTACTCCAAACAAAGATAGAGACAATGTGACTGCCCAGAACTATCATGTGCAAAATGTTGACTTAGAGCATACTACTATGGAGTAGGATATTTAAGAATATGAAAGCTCCAATGCTGTGATTGTGGGCAGGTTGAAGAAGGTTGTGTAGACTAGGCATGAGCTAGACAGGGAGAATGAGAAACTGAAGAAATACTTGCAAGAGTTGATGAAACCCTTGCAAGCTATTGGCTCTTCCTCCTCTATTGCGGGTTTCTTTCCTTAGGAGACAATCTCTAAACTTGAGAAGATGAAAGGCACCACACATGCTACAATTGCTTGGTTGCAGGGTGTCCAAACTAAAGGAGATGATGCTATTAAGAGCATTTTGTCAACTGGAGGAGATGCAGTGAGATCAGTGGATTGTTTAAAGACTATATTAGCTTAGGATAATGTGGATACTGACCTCCTACTATAGAAGGCCACAACAATAATGGGATTCACCGAGGATAAATTGGTAAAGTATGGGATTCTTCCTTTTCCAAGAGTTTCTGAACCTTGGGAATGGTTTGAAATCCTACAAATGATGTAGAAGGCCTTGAAAAAGATCCATAAATAGGCATGACAGATTGAGGATGCTCTGACCAGTATCTATGATAAATGTATTTCATTCTTTGAGGTCATGACTGGAAGGAAGAATTTTTCTCTCGAAACATCTCAATTTGGAGTCGCTTAGGAAGTGGTGGAGAGATGTTTATTCTCCAGTCAGTGAAGGACCAGTTACTAGACATCAATTGGATGATGCTACAACTTATATTGCAGTCATGGACAAATATTTGACTAGTAAGGCTGGTTGGGATAGTGCAATTAGGTAGACAAGAGATGATATCAAGTCTCTTGAGAGAAGGATTAGGGTTTTGCCTATGCCACCTATTGCTGAGCTGGATAGAGTTTTGTTGGATGTACATGGTGAAGAAGATCAAGCTAAGGAAAAAGATGTGGAGTAGCTATATAGGGCTACATTGAGATTTGTGCTTCCCATTATTCACATGTATTGGGCCGAACTTTTGGGCATCTTGGTGGTTTTGGATGAAATTGGTGCCAATGGCACATTTCATATGTTTGAATATCTTTGAGGCCGACCTCTTGTAGGTCATGTTTTTATTGTAAATCATCTTTTGGGCTGATTTATCTTAGGGATTTTCTATAAAACTGGCATGTTGCCTCATTTGGATATATAGATAGGTAGATGAGCATATAGGAGGATAGAGAGGAAATAGATAAGAATGACTTAGGGTTTATTCTCAAGCAAGTGTTGTAACATAAAATTGGAGTTGTTGCTATTTTGGATGATTTAATATAAGAGAGATATTGTGTTTGGTATCTATCTCATGGAATTTCATCTGGCATGGTTCTTGTTATTCTATCTTTCAAATTGCTTATAAGTTTATGGCTGAATGGTTTGGTAATGCTTAGGGTTTCATGTTTGGAATATTTGCAGTGATCTCTAGTCCATACTTTTTGCAATTAGCTGATTGTTAGCTGCTTTGCAAAGTTAGCCTAGACTTAAAATTGTGCTTAGTTCAATTATAAGGGTTTGTTCATCTCAATTGCAATAGGATTGGCTGAATAAATGTTTGTAATTTGAAAATCTTAAATACCTTAGAAGATTGCACTATTTCTGTGAAATTGCAGATTCATCTAGGTCAAGCAGAAAGTAGTTTATGAGTGATCGGTCCATTTTGAGCATTTTATCTTTTGGCATTTTCCATCTTAGGGTTAGAAGTAGTCTTAGAATTATCTCTGAAACCTTTATCTTTTTCTTTTTCTTTATTATCAGGGTTCTAATCAAGTTTCAAAGTATCGATTTATTGTTTAGATCTTATAAATTTGAAGTCCAATGTTTGCTCGTAGTAAGGTCCCATTTTGATTACCAACATTTTCACATTTACCACTAAGTTGTTTTGTTGCATTGTCAAGACCTGACATTAGATACATTGGGGTTATCTCTTTTCCCATAGATATTTACCTTTCAAGAGAGATAGGATATCATATTCTGTCTTATTTGTTGCTATGCAAAAAACATCATCAATATAAATGTTAGAAGCAAGTGAAGAAGAAGATGACTTGACAAAAGAGAAGCTGCAACAACATATTCATAAGGAAGGTGGAATGCAAAAAATTGCTCAATTATGGTATATTAGACCCTCATATGATCAATATATGATTTTAAGTGTACTAAGTGCTCATGTTGTGCACAGTCAGATCAAATTGGAGAGTTTGCAGAATATTCTACCTGAAGAAATGATTGAATGCATTAAGGAAACTATGGACTCTAAGTTTCAAAACAAAGAAGAAGGAGAAATAATCTCTCATTTGAAGGAGAAGTTCAAGATATCACTTACCAAGTTAAAAAATAAAATGAATGAGTTGAGGCAATGCATAAGTGTAACAAATAACATCTATAACTATTGCATCTATTGGCCTCATGCAGTTGGGAAATACAAAGAGAAGTTGGAACAAATTGAAACAAAATTGAAACAAAATTGAATGGGATTGGAATTTTTTTTGATATGTTTCGGGATCAAGATGGTATAATCAAGAAAAGAATTCAAGAGCTACAGTGTGAGCACACAAAATTTCAGCTCACTAAAAACACACTTGTGGACACCTTTTGGAAAGTGAAGGACCTAATTGAATGTAGACTAGAATAGATGGTTGAGATACTGAGGAAACGTGAAAAATTAGAGGATGTGATCACAATTCTGGAATCCCTCATTGAGATTTTCAACAGGACATCTAAAAATAACAATATGATCATAATCATTGGGATTGGAATAGAAGCTTGGAAGAAATTTCTTCCAAAAATGAAGGAAAATCACAAGATAATTTTCTAACTCAAGTAGCAGTTGTTCTTTTCAAAATTTTGAATCAATTTTGAAGTTTTGGTTATTGAACACATGTTTTGTCAATGATTGGAATAAGGCTTATAGTTTTTTCATTGATTTCAAAGGGGAGAGAAAGCAATGAAAAATGCCTCATTAATCTCAAGGGGAGCTATTTGAAATTTTGAAGTTTGGCAGCGTACTCATATTGGTTTTGACAAGTAGTCATTTTTCACTAAGTTTTTCCATCAATGTCAAAGGGGGATATTGTTGGCATATGGCTTCTAGTGTTGTCATTTATGGAAACCTAATTCATTCATCCAGTCCATAGTTTAGTATTGGATCATACCGACAAACTAGAGTGATGAACAAGGCATCCGATTAAAGGTAAAGATGTTGATCTATGTACCTCATTGGACTATTATTTTGAGTTGTTCATCTCAGAGAAAGGTATGTTGATGTTTGTACTACCTTATTCAAGAAGTATCAAGGTGCACAATTATTGGTGTACGATCTAGGAGATCCGGTGCACTGATTTTTTGGTTATTTGTGCTAGAAAGCCGACTTGGTGGATATAGTTGTTGCAGATATATAAGGAGTAATTGGTTAAATGTTTTCATGTTCGAACATGTTTATTTGGGTCCTTACTATGCTATAACCGGCTATGGGTGGTGCACATAAATAATTAGTTGTGGATTTAGCCAACAGTTGGAAAGTATCTTATGTTTTATGAAGCTGACATATGAATGATCAAATCTTTGATAGAAAATATATATATGAGATCGGTTGTATAATTTTGTAGAAGAAAATTTTTGTGATGCAAAGTATATTAGTTTATGGTGCAAAATTTAGAGGGATAAGGGTGCAAATTTTGGATTTTTAATGTGAAGAGAAGAGCAGAGTAGAGCAGAGCGAAGAGTAGAATCAGATAGAAGGTCTAGAATCTGATCTATGAGCCTAACCGGAACTGTAACCTGGCATAGGTAGATGATACTACTTCAGTTCAAACTTTTAGATGGTCTTAATCTGAAAATTTTGTAAGGCAGTGAGCCTTTCTATTTTGAATAGTGAGCTCCAAGTAGTGAGCCTGAATGCAAGTGCATTCCCTTTTTGTAAAATGGAAACTACATGTTAAATAATTAAAAAATATATATCAACAAACTAATTAAATAATGTACACAATTTGAAAGTTATAAATCACATTGGACGTGCACAAATTCAAAATACATTTCATTTGAAGAAAAATTGAATTTAAAACATTAAAAAACCCATAACATGAAAATCCATAGCATGTACATTAAATTATACAATTAAAGTCATGTACATGTACCCTTGATTAAATTCGAGCACTTTATCTTAAATTTTGATTTCAACACAATGGCATAATTTAAAATCTTTAAATAATAATATCAAGGTCCTAGTTCATTGATTTGACAAGTGGAAAAATTATAATGTATTAAGTATGTTTTAATGAGCTACTTGATCATAATTTATTATTGGCATTTCATGATTGTGTGATTTTGGGAAGGTGATATTTTGGTTTAATTTCTAACTAAATTTCTAGAGTTATTTTTCTTAACTAGCCTATATTTCCTTACTAGTTTGAGAAGATAATCATGGCTATTTCAAAAGTTTCTTAGGTTTTGTTATTATATGTTTGATAGACATATTTATAAGTCTCAAACGTTGTCACTTTTGAAAGTTTTAAGTATTAGGTCCATGAAGAGGAATATATAAAATTATAAATTGTCCATTCCTTTTCATTGTCTATTATAGACCATGAACCTTGAAATTTTATTGCAATAAATATGATTTTGAGAATTAGAGCCAAAAATCATATTCATATAAAATTTATTATATGATAAGAGTTTAATTTTATTAAATCATGTATATTCAATTGATTTTGTGTTGACTTCTAGTAACTATATGGTTTCATTTTTCTTGCAAGGTTAAAATTGAGTGGTGTGTGGTTGATAGTTTAAAACTATTATATCATTCTATCTTGGACTAATGAATTTCATGCCTTAATGATTCTTTTTAGATGATTCTATTTATGTACTAACCTATGCATTGATTGTCAATAAAAGATGTCTCCTAGGCATCATGTCACTCATCAAAGTGGGAATGAGGGGAAGCTTAAGAACCCACCTATGAATCCTATTGCTGGTCGTTAAGTTATTGATCTCCTTCAAGATATAATAGTAAGGGGCCCTCATCAAGAGGCATCCCATTTAGTGCATTCCCATCATTCTTGGGAGAATAGAGAGGAGAAGCCTCAAGGTGGAGAGAGAGAGCACTCTAGGAGCCCTCATAATTCTAAATTAGATGGAGAGGTAGGTTGAGAGCCACCCATAGAGGGGGATAGGTAGATAGTGCATGCGGATGGTGTGCTAGTAGGGAAATTTCATGTATATTCAATTAGTTGTGGTTAAACCCACAAAAGTGGTTTACAATTTGAGTGAGGAAGGAAAACTTGCAAAAAATGACCCCATGCAATAAAATTTGGTTTTTGAGGTTCGAATAAACCCAAAGGTTTGAGCGAACCAAAAAGGGTTCGAATGAACCTTGGTTCGAGAGAACCAGTTAAATACAAGGTGCCACCATTCCTGCCACAAAAAACAAAGGAAATTTTTTTTGAAAGGGGGTTCGCTCGAATCCCCCTTTTCCCTCCTCCCCCTTAGGCACCAAAAAACTCCAGAATTTTGCACTTTGAAGCTCAGGTTGAGGATAAAAATGGAGGATACTTCACAAACCCAACTGGATGATGGTAGTCCTTAGAACGAGCTATCCAACAAATATAATTTGAATATGTTTTGGTTTTATTATGTATTTATTTTTTTAGTTTTATTAAACATAGGTTTTTCATTGAAAATCAGGTTCTTTGTTTTCCACATGTGGAAAAATTATAGATTATTAAAAATTAAAATTAAAAATATGAGTGCACCAAATATTGAAATCCTTGATCCAACAATTATTTTTTAATTTTGATACATAAAAAAAGTTACGTTGTAGACGGTTCGCCTACGTCTGAATTGTAATTGGTTTGACTTCGAAACTTGATTAAGGAAAAAATATTTAATAAAAAAATATGAGACCAATTGGAAGCACTAGATATCAGAGCTACAAATCTAAATTCAAAATAATTATAATTTTATCTTTCATGGAAAAAAATTTATGTTGTATATGGTGAGAGTCACTCCTTAAAAATGTTGTTTGCTAAAAAAAACTAGTTTTTGAAGGAGATAGAAAAAGAAGTGCAATCTGATTCCAAAGATTTTGAAAAAAATATATTTAGAATCTATAGAAAAAATGTCACAAATCACTAGTTTGGATCATCTTCAAATTCCTTATGGTTTAGCCGCTATAGGTGTCCGAAATTGAATATTTAGTTAGAAAAAAATATTTTAGTGTCCAGTTTGGCCAAAAATTGTAAACCACTATTGTGGGATCACCCTTGTGTGTTGACTTCTAGTAACCATATGGTTTCATTTTCCTTGCAAGGCTAAAATTAAGTGGTAAATTTTAATTTCCTAGCCTATTTTGATGAAATTTGATACTTGGTTTTGAGTTCCTTAGAGGTATGTATTAGATACAAATTTTAGGGACTTGTTGTGAACCTAAGCATGAACTAGACCTATCTAGGGATTATAATTAAATTATGACATTATAAATAGACCTATCTAGGGATTATATGTGATTATAGGGCTAGTAAAAAGACAACAAATCTAGACATTATAAATCTAATTTAGGTTTAGGTTTTAGGGTTTAGAGTTTTAGGTTTAGTTTTTAGGGTTTAGGTCCTAGGATTAAGGGTTTTAGTTTTTAGGTCTATGTTTTATGGAACCTAAGGTTTTGGGTTTTGATTTATAAGTTAAATGTGTCCAATTTAGGTTAAATTCTAGTTAATTTAGATATAGATTTTATGGTTTTCAATTTACAATTTAACATTTTTGGTTTGGTTGATGTTTCTGGTTTTAAATACAATTTAAAAACTATAAAATATTCAATGTAAAAAAAACCAAACAAACAAAAATTAAATAAAAATTACAAAAAAAAAAATGCAAGATATAAAGCAAAAAAAAAGCATAATTCAACCAACTTGGAGGCCATTGAGGTCGGTTGTGTCGACGAGAGGAGGTGGTAGAAAAAATTTGGTTGAACTAGGCCCTCATGAAAGTGTACGTGCATCAAGCTATCCCTCAAGGTCAGATACAAATTTCAATGAGAAAATGAATAACACAGTCATTTATTTAAAAAATTAAATAGCTTTAAGAAATGTGTACATGTTATAAAAAACGTTCCCATTAGTAACATGTATGTGTTTTGTAATGCGTATGCATTTTAGGGTGATTACTAAATCTAAATGCATACATGTTTAGATTTAGGCTCGGGTACCCGTTCCAAAGCACGTATGCATTTTTTAAAAATGCGTACATATTTCTTGCGATTTTTTTTGTTTTGGCTGAAACTTCCCCTATTGTGGACCCAACTTCCAATTTTTGCCCATTAGAGATGGTATTTAGGTTAGGGTTTAGGGTAACAAGTAGGGTTTTGGTTAGAGATATGGTTAGGATTATGGTTTATGGTTAGGTTTAGGGTCGATTATTTTAATGTTTTTGTATAGAAATAAAACTAATTTATTTACTCAAAATAGAAAATGGTTAAGGTTATGAGAAATAGGGTTAGGTCAGTTTATGATTATGGAATTTGGTTACGGTTAGAGTTAGTTTAGGGTTACCATTAGGATTTAGGGTTTAGGGTTTTAGGGTTATATTTAGAGTTACAGTTAGTGTTACGATTATGATCAGGACTAGAGTTGGGTTAGGTTATGCTTTAGGGTTACAATTAGGGATTTGGTCAGGGTTAGGTTAGGGGTAAGATTATGCTTTATGGTTAGGGTTACCATTATGGTTTATGGTTTACATTTTTCTATTAGGTTTACAGTTAGAGTTCATGTTATGGTTATGGTTAGGGATAGGTTTAGGTTTATAATTATCATAGGAATAGGATTAGTGTTGGGAATAAAGTTGGGATTAGGGTTAGGATAGGTTTAGGATTTAGTGTTAATGTTAGGGTAAGGGCTAGGGATAGGGTTAGGTGTTAGGATTAGGGTGTGAGTTAGGGTTAGGGTTAGCTTGAATATATGATATTTTGGTTTAGGATTTAGGGTTAAGGTTAGAAGTAGGCTTAGGATTTAGGGCCAGTGTTAGGATTAGGGATTGTCTTTGGATCTGGGCTATGATTATGGTTTATGGGATAAGGATTAGGGTTAGAGTATAATTAGGGTATAAGGACAATTAAAGTTAAGGTTAATGTTCAATTAGGATTAAAGTTAGGGTTCTACAATAAATCTTAGGGTTAGGGTTTGATCTAGGTTAGGGTTAAGGTTACAGTTAGATTAAGGTTAGGGTTCAATTAGGGTTTAATTAGGCCTATGATTTGATTAGGGTTTGGATTGAATTAAGGTTAGGGTTAAGGTTAGGGTTTAGATAAAGATTATGGTTAAGGATAGCGTTTTGGTTCAATTAGGGTTAGAGTTATTATTAGAGCTTGATTAGGGTTAGGATGAGAATTAGTATTTATATAGCATTAGGGTTTCAGTTAAATAAGGTTTATAATTTTTTTTTAAGGTTTAGGTTAGGGTTAAGCTTAGGGTTAGGGTTAAATAATAGCTAGGAGGGTAAGTGCAAAAAATGGGGGGCCAAAAAAGGGTCTTAAGTGGCCACTTTTTTTTTTTAAATCAAGAAATACTAACATTGGACGTGAAATTGAGGATAGTTACACTCAAAAAATTTAGATGCAACAAAAATAAGGATTGTACTTCTCCGAGTCTACTTTCTAAACTACTATTTTTTATAAAAATGGTAGAGATTAAGGGGCTCAAAAGAGGGAGTCACATAAATTGGTGTTGTTTTTATCAAAAAAACATAACATAGTGACTTTTTGTGGCTCCCTCAAAAGGTTAACCTTTTTTTTGCTATTTTTAAAATTGCTTCGGTGAGGAATTAGCTAACAACATTTAGTTTATGACCAATTTATTTGATAATTTTTTAATGAATATTTGATTTTTTACTAGTTTTCAAAGTGGACACTTCCTAAAAAAGAGAGTTTTGGTCGTGCTGCCCCTAGAAATTTTGAAAACTAATTAAAAATAATTTTTTTTAATATGTGTAGAATGGTAGTTTCTAAAAATGAAATTTATTTGAAATTTCGATGAACGGTTAATTTATAAAGAAAAAAATACCAAACAGTGGTTTTTTTCAAAAAATAGACACATAAACAAAAGAAATTATAGATCAAAAGCTTAACATTGTAAAGTGTGAAAAAAATTACATCATTAGATAGCTAAGAGAGAGCCTAACATTACCTAGGTGTTTGATTTATTCGACCTTGAAAGACATGAAAACCTAATGCTTAACATGAACACAATTATGTGAAATATTCTAGAATTTGCAAAAACACATCTTTGGGCATTGGGAACACACTCCAAGCCTTTGGGTTGGTATTTCAAAGAAAATACCAAGCCTAAGGCTTGGGGATTCCCAAAGCAATAAATAACATGAGTGCATTATAATGTGCTCACGTTATAACATAGTTTTGATATCTTTTTGTGTTTGTTCCCAAGACTTGCATATGTAATACATAGTACAAGCACATTATAACGATCCCACATTATGTCTTGCTTTGTGTTAAATGCTAGTATATTAAATGTATGTATATATATTTGTATGTTTGTATGTATGTATGCTTGTATGACATGTATGTATGTATGTATGTATGTATGCATGCTTGTATGTATGTATGTATGTACGCATGTATGTATGTATGTATGCCTAAATGTATGTATATGTATGTATGTATGGATGTATCAGTGTAAGTATATGTATTTATGTATGCATGCTTGTATGTATGTAAGTGTAATGATGAAAATTGACCCCCCTCCTTGGAAATGGTACAATTTCTCTTAATCTAGGAATAATTAATGATAAATTGGACTTAATATTGCCTTGATTTAGTGTTGTAATGTGTTTGACACATTCACATTAGGTCTTGGGTCCTTGTGAATTAATGAACTTAAAATGGTACCTTACTAAAGTGTTGTGAAGTGTTGTAACACACTTTCATGCTTTTCTTAGGTTTTATTAATTAACTTAACCTAATAAACCACTTTTTAACCAAAATTTACCTTAATCAAGCCTTATTTTAAAGTGTTGTAACACACTTTCACACTTTTCTAGGGATTTATTAAATAATTAGGTTTTATTATACATTCATTGGCCTTATTTTTCATTCACAAGCCTCATTTAATGCATCTTTTCGAGGATAATCCTGACACAAATCAGTATCCAATCATAATTCGAGTGTTTTTAGGTTGTGTCGCCCAGATTTGGTGGTCTAGGACCCATTCGCCACCTTGGGCGAATGAGTCCCACCTAGTTTTTCGGGTCTTGATCCTGGTTTTACACCTTTCTAAGAATTTTTTAAAATTATCCCATAATTAATGCCTAATGGGACTCATTCACCACCTTGGGCGAATGAGTCGTGTGTGGCCCAAAATTAAAATTAATTCAAATTCTTGGCAGGATTTTATCCCCCTAGATCTAATGTCGGCTTGTAGTGTTGTAATTTCGGAAATTATTGCATAATTGAGTATAAGTACAAGTTTATTTCACTCATTTTCACCTAAGGCTTTTGTGAGAGCATGATTGTAGAAAGTTTGAGTTCACAAGAGAATTCAAGTTTGTTTACAAGAGCATTCAAGATCATTTCTAAGGAATTCAAGAGTAGATTTCTTCATCAGTTGTCTTAGAAATTCAATATCCATTATCATGTCAATGTTATCAAGAATCAAACATGTTATTGAGCTATTTTTACGATGTAGCATTGAGGATTCATCTACAAGCATTGTTTCATGTCAAAGTTCAAGATCTAGATCTACATCCTTCATGGCCATTTCATGTTAGAGGATTTATTCATAAGACATCATTCAAGGTATCATTATTCATGTTTCATGTCCTTATTTTATTATCTCATCATTTGGATTAATTACCCACAAGGGTTTTGACCAAGCCAAACCCCTAATCCCTAAAAATCAACACTTTTTCCCTCTCTTTGTGTGACTAGAGATCTAGGTGCTTGGAATACTTGAAGATACTTTGAAGATTAGGTTGAAAGGTTGAATAAATTCATCAAGTTGTCCAAAGGTTGTTATCCTCACAAAAATTCACCTAGAGGTCTGAAATTAGTAGTTTCAAATCCGAAAATCTATTTGGGAGAAAAGTGCAAGTGTTGAAGTGTAGATCAAAAATTTGAATTCCCAAAAAAAGTAGAATGAGATTGATTCACTAGAAGTTGTGAATGATTCCCACTATATGTGTTTTTTAGGGTTTTTACATATTTAGATACCTTTTTTCTAGAAACCTATTCCTATGCAGAAACCCAGATCTGAGACTGATTCACCCAGACTGGCATATGAGTCCTAGAAGGTCAAAAAATTAGGATTTTTAGCATTTCAGAGCCCATTAAAGCCTACTTCAAATTCCCAGGTGCATACATTTCATCTTACAACTTTTTACTCTATTTTATATCCATTTATAGGTCATTTAGTTAAATTTTGCATCATATTAGGGTTTAGCATTACATTTGTCTTTCCAAGCCCTAGCTTGGTGGTGAACCTCTCATTAATCTATAAACATATCCTAGGTTAGTCCCTTAGCATATCTCTTTCTCCCATTATCATTATTTTATTGAGATCTCTAGGGCATCCATGAATGTGGAGTATATAAATCTTGTTGCCCTAGGTTCTAAATCCTCAGTGACAAAAAATTTCTATCTTACAATATGTATGTATGTATGTATGTATGTAATTATATATTTAGAGAGGGAGAATTTTAAGAGAGAGAGAAAAGGGGTGGAAGGGAGAGACCTAAGAGAGAGGGAGTGGGAGAGAAGGGGTTGGAGTGAGAGGGACTTAGCTAGGTAGGGTGGGAAGGATAGAGAGAGCGGGGGTGGGAGACAGAGACCTATGAGTGAGAGAGAGTTATGTAGGTAGGGTGCTAGAGGGAGAGACTTGAGAGTGTGAGGAGAGATGAGAGGGAGAGAATTGAGAGATAGGGATAGAGAGGGAGTGAGAGATAGATAGATAGACAGATAGACCTGAGAGAGGGAGAGGGTTTGGGAGGGAGAGAGAGGGAGTGGGAGAGAGGGGGTTGGAGTGAGAGGGACTTATCTAGGTAGGGTGGGAGGGATATAGAGATGGAGAGAGAGGGAGAGGGAGAGAGAAAGAGAGTTACCTAGATAGGGTGCAAGAGGGAGACACTTGAGAGAGAGAGGGGTTGGGAGGGAGTGACTTGATATTTGGGGAGAGAGAGGGAGTGCGGGAGAGAGAGTGATGGAGAGGGGGTGGGAGAGAGATAGAGAGTGAGAATGGAAGTGGGAGAGAGATAGATGGAGTGGTAGAGAGATAGAGGGAGTGTGAGAGAGTGGTAGGGATTGATTGAGCGAGAGGTATGTAGAAAGAGGGAAAGGGTAGATAGAGACAATTAGAGACAGTAGGAGAGAGGGAGGGAGAGAGGTGAGATAGATAGATAGAGAGAGAGGGATAGGGGTTGAGGGTCTAATGTATAGGTTAGAGGGTTTAATAAATAGGGAAGATGGTTGAGGTTTTAAGTGTTTAAGGGTTGAGGGTTTAAGGGTTTAAGAGTTGAGGGATAAGGTTGGGGGTTTATGGATTGTGGGATTAGGGTTGAGGGTTGAGGGTATAGGATTGATTATATAAGTTTTAGGGTATAAGTTTGAGGATCGAATGTATAGGGTAGAGGGTTGATAATTGAGGGTTCAGGGCTTAATGTATGGGGTAGAGGATTGAGCGTTGAGGGATTAGGGTTGAGGGATTAAGGGTTGAGGGCTGAGGGTTTAGGGATTAAGGGTTGAGGGTATAGGGTTGAGGGATTAGGGTATTGGGTAGATGGTAGAGGATTAAGGGTTTAAGGGTTTAAGGTTTAATGGTTGAGGGTTTAGGGTTTAGGGTTTAGGGTTTAGGGTTTAGGGTTTAAGGGTTGAGGGTATAGGGTTGTTGGATTAGGGTAGAGAGGGAAGGAGGAAGAGATGGAGGGAGAAGTGAGATAGAGAGAAGGAGAGAATAGGAGGGAAGGAGAAAGATAGATAAGGGTTGAGGATCCAATGTATAGGGTAGAGGGTTGAGAATTGAGGGTATAGGGTTGAGGGTTAGGGTATTGGGTTGAGGGTAGAGGGTTGAGTGTATAGGGTTGAGGGATTAGGGTCAAGGGTTCAATGTATAAGTAGAGGGTATATGGATTGAGGGATTAGAGTTTAAGGGGTGAGGGTTGAGGGTTTAGGGTTGAGGATATAAGGTTGAGGGATTAGTGTAGAGAGGAAGGAATGGAGGAGGGAGAGATGGAGGGAGAAGTGAGATCGAGATAAGGAGAGAAGAGGAGGGAAGGAGAAAGATAGGTGAGGGTTGAGGATCCAATGTATAAGGTAGAGGGTTGATAATTGAGGGTATAGGGTTGAGGGTTTAGGGTATTGTTTTGAGGGTAGAGGACTAAGGGTTTAGGGTTGAGGGATTAGGGTTGAGGGTTTAGGTTTTAAGGGTTGTGGGTATATCATTGAGGGATTAGGGTAGAGAGGGAGGGAGGGAGGGAGAGATGGAGGGAGAAGTGAGATAGAGAGAAGGAGAGAAGAGGAGGGATGGAGAAAGATAGATGAGGGTTGAGGATGTAATGTATAGGGTAGAGGGTTTAGAATTGAGGGTATAGGGTTGAGGGTTTAGGGTATTGGGTTGAGGGTAGAGGATTGAGTGTACAAGGTTGAGGGATTAGGGTTGAGGGTCCAATGTATAGGGTAGAGGGTATAGGGTTTTAGGGTTTAGGGTTGAGGGTTTAAGGGTTGAGGGTTGAGGGTTTAGGGTTGAGGGATTAAGGGTTGAGGGTTAAGGGTTTGAAGGTTGAAGGTTGAGAGATTAGGGTTGAGGGATTAAGGGTTGAGGGTTTAAGGGTTTAAGGGTTGAGGTATTAGGTTTGAGGGATTAGGGTTGAGGGTTTATGGTATTGGGTTGAGGATTTAGGGTTTAGGGTTTAGGGTTTAGGGTTTATGGAAAGCAAACATATGTAGAGTTATGATGGCTTGCAACATATGCCAATATGTGAACATATGGAAAGCACATATGTGGTTGGAAAGGCACTAGTAGATTTTGGAAAGTATAAAACAATGGCCTACAGTACAAAAGATGGTAATCAAGCAAAAAAGTGTGATTTGGTTAGTAAAAAGGTTCAAGTGTATTATTTTATGTCTACATTTCATGACAGTTTAGTGTATGAGTATGTAAGGCATACCCATAGAGCTTGATGGTTATATTTTCAATTCAAGTTATGTAAGGACACCTTTAAAGTTGGTAGCATAGTTTTAGTGGTCAAATTTGCAAAGAACTACTCTCTATAGCCATAGTGTGAGGTGCAATCACAATATTACAACTCCACACAGGATTCTATATTTGTGCACATAGCATTCATTCATGCAACTAATAGTATAGAGAATAACAAGAAGGTATTAAGGGAGTAAAATTTTTACATTAGTGATGATCGTGCACATTCTCTAGAGTTCATGCAAGGTTGCTTTTGGTTGTTCTATAGTAATTTGGCTAGGAGGGGCATAACATACAGTCAAAATATAATATGGTCAGATAATTGTGCACCACATTTCAAGAACTTGTAGATGTTCTTTTGGTTGAGCAGAATGTATGTAATTATAGGTGTTGAACATATGTGGAACTTTTGTGAGGTCGGGCATTGAAAGGGGCAGCATGATGGTGCAGGAACATGTATCAAAATAGCATTAACATGAGAATTGTTAAAGTATAAAGACACAAAAAAGTTGATAGATGCAAAATCAATCATCAAGTGGTGTAATACTTCAATGGGTCCGGGTAATGAAGGTAAGTCTTCAGTTCGTAGATTTTTTTATTAATAGATGATACTAGCATTGCACCATATGAGGATTTTTGTCCATTGAAAGGATCAAGTGAGCTACACTCTTTCCTTAGCTCAAATGTAGGTTCATGGAGTATCCATACACGAAAGATGGTATGTTTTTGTTCTTCATGTACAATTCAAGCCTAGAATGAGTGCTAGTCAAAGGAGTGGGTTGAGAAATGGTGGTTAAGTTATCTTAGCCCAATTCACATGTATCGACCTCCTACAATATTGGAATTGACATAGGTGGAATCATCGATTGACTTTGACCACATATCAGATCTAGTTCAACTAGGTAAATATCTACTTGCATAGTTTTTGAAATTCTTGTTGTTATCTTACTTTGTAGTGTATTTATAATGTTGACTAATTTCATCTAATGTTTTGCACATATCAATGTAGGGAATGTTAATGTAGTTATTGCAGATGAAGACAATGAAGAGGGAATGTATTATTACTTGTGTCATTGTGTTGAGGCCAAAAATAAACTGGAGACCCTAGTTATAGATGGAGAAAACATTGAATACCCTATAGGCTCAGTGGTTGTTATTGGAACATGGCTTAGAAGGTACCCACATAAGAGTGTTAATGTTTGGTTGTTATACGACTTTGACATGCATCAAATATTCTTAATTACTCAAGCCTTGTCATGGCATCCAATGTTAATTTGATCAAATATGGGGGTAGACCTTTGAACAAGACCATATGGAAGGTGTGTGAATTTGACCATGAGGCAATACTTGGCACAATACAGAGTAGAGTAGACCCGGATGGTTCGTTAGATTAATTATTAATTATGCACATTGGTTCTTATTAATTTGTAAGTATGCAAATTAATTTATATCAAAATATAGAGTATGCACATCAAGATTAGTTGATAGTTAGACCTTCCATTCCTATATTTCAAGTTTACATATGTTTTGGTTCCAACTTTGTACATATGCTTTGGTTCGAATTAAACATATGAATATTGGTTCGAAGTTATCAATTTGATAGCATAGAAAAGGTAGTGAGTTGTTTGAAAAAATGTCTCAAAGAAATGGGGTCTCCTGGTGATGTACATCACCAAGAGACCCCATTATGCCTCAAAGAAATGGGGTATACTGGTGATGTACATCACCAAGAGACCTCATTTATTTGAGTATTTTTTTGAAACAACTCACTACCTTTTCTATGCTATCACATTGACAATTTGAAAAGATCACTACATTATCAATGTGGTAGCAATGACAAGGTAGTGAGTTGTTTGAAAAAATGCCTCAAATAAATGGGCTCTCTTGGTGAATGCGGTAGCAATGACAAGGTAGTGAGCATTGTAAGAAAAAATATGGTATAGAAATCTGTCAAAGAGGGAAACTAGAATAAATTTGGCCACGCTACAAGAGGTATCAAATAGATGATTATTGGACATTATCACCCATTATCACCATGAGACCCCATTTCTTAGAGGCATTTTATGAAAAAATGCACTACCTTGTCAATTATACCACATTGGAAAGCTAGTGAGCTCACTACTTATGGTGTCTTGTGGTGATCAAATTATTTCCCCCTCACATAATTTTCTTTGTACACCTTGACTATGCATTATAGTTTCTTTAGCATTTGGGTATGGTGAGTTGTTGTCATAATCACAATGATAAGTATCATTTGCATGTCATTGTCACTCTAGGTTAGCACTATAATTCTTCATTATCAGTATCATTCCATTTTTATTCTTCACTAATGCATATTTGCACCTTGAATGGTTGCATATGCTCGTACACCTACCTTTTATAATACAATCTACCTCCATGATAATTTCTTGTTGTCCCATGACTAATATACCTTGCTTGGTGACTGTGATAATTTTCATGGTTTCGTGCAACATTATCTTTCTTCCTTCACCTGTAGGTGGCTGAAAACATGACTATGTTCTTGATTGGTAGCATCATGTTTTCTTGTTCTCTAACCCCATCATTATATTTTCCCTTGTAGGTGTTATCAGTCATAAAAAAATGAGATTGAGAAGGCTTATATTTCAACATGAGTATGATTTCCATAGACCTCACCCTTATCATACTTTCCCTTGAGTACTTTTTTAGGTTTGATGTAGGCTCACATGTGATATCAAGTGTCCTTAGGCACCCTATAGGTTATGAGCTTGTAGCCCTTCACAAAGATGATTTTGATAAAAAAAATTATTCTTATATTTAATGATGGGGATCTAAAACTTGATTTGGATAGCCTTATAATTCTTGTTAGACATGTGTGAAAATCATATGGGGTTAATTTGTATGGAATTGGCCAAAACTACTTACTTATAGTCAAATTAGGCCTCTTTCTAAGGAATGTTATGGAACAATAGTTATTAAATGGATTAGTCGAGTCTTGAAATTCATATGAAAGGTGTAGTTAGATAGTTATAAAATTCTTAAATATTTCTTGGTCT
The DNA here is from genome assembly GCA_007115665.2 of Sequoiadendron giganteum. Classification (NCBI taxonomy): domain Eukaryota; kingdom Viridiplantae; phylum Streptophyta; class Pinopsida; order Cupressales; family Cupressaceae; genus Sequoiadendron; species Sequoiadendron giganteum. The sequence continues at coordinate 835,312 of CM021101.1, read as the reverse complement.
TGAACATTCCTGAAATACAAGAATTTGCACTAAAAATAGATAAATTGCCATGTAAAAGCTAGGAAATCAAGGGCTTTAAGGAAAATGAACTTGCATGTGTGGAAAAATCATGAAACTTGGTACATTTTCCCATACACCTATAAGCATCAATAGTCCAAAATTTGGGAAAATTTAGTTGGTGGAAACAAAAGTTAAGCTTATGCCCTAGTTTGAGGCCTAAACTAACAGTTCCAACAAAAGTTAAGTAGTGTAAAGTTGCAAAGGGGTGTAACTTTCGTTCTGCAACTTGTATGACCAAAAAGACTTCTAACATGTCTAAATGGGTATTTTTAGGCTAGGAATGACCCTCTTTCACATCCAAACACACTGAATCAGTCTTATCTACGTTCAACCAGCTCAATCCCTTAAGAGTCCAAAGGGTAAAATGGTTGCAATCTTTGACGGGTTGTTACTCAGAAATCGTGATGCATAGAAAGATTTTTTCTAAGGCTAAGGGATCATGTTGGGTCCCTATAAAATAACCTCTCTTAATTTTGGATATCTTAGAGGCATTTTCCAGTGGTGATAACTTTTCAGTTGATAGAAAAAGTGTCAAATGCAAGCAATGTAAAATTGAAAAGGGGTGTAAGTTTCATTATGCAACTCAAGTGACCAAACATACTATTCCAAAATGTCTAGATGGATACATTTAGGCTAGACATGGTCCTCTTTAACACCCAAACACGTCGAATTAGTTTGAGCTACATTCAACTAACTCAATCCCTTAAGAGTCCAAAGTGCAAAATGGATGTAATCTTTAACGAACTATTACATGCAAATCAAGATGCTTAGAAACTTTTCATTTGAGGATATAGGATTACATTTGGACCCTCTACAATAATTTTAGTGTCCTTAATTAGGTTGATAACTAGGAACATGTATTCCTCTACTCAGGGATTAGACATCACAAGTGGCAGTCATAATCTACTAAAGGACATCATTTAATTGTCAACCCAGGGACGTTAGACTTGAAATGGTTCTGCATAGTATATGCACTAACAACCTATTTTAGACATGTGTTCTTCCTTGAACATACCATGCTAGAATTGATATTTCTGGAAAAACACTTTAGCTAACCAAGTCTTCTCAAAATGAAAACTAAATCCAGTTTTGAAGACAAGAACTACTCTGTCCCTAGTGACCACAGGAAAAGTTGACAACTCTGTAATTCTGCTAGCTGCAGGAACAATCACACTGAAGTTCTAGGAAAATGAAATACAGATACTCTAATTGCATAAATGGAATAGATAGACAACGTCCCTAATCGGGCCCCCTTAGGTAGTGTCTCAAATACACAACAGATTAAACTGCAAACTCCATGAAATTATTTTATTGAATTGAAACTGGAAAGTACATTGCTCATAACTTGCAACTGTATTTCTTGAAACTAAAGCTATTACAACAATAAACTTCCAACTCTTTCTCTGAAGGAGAATGAGTTATTTATTCAAAACTGAAACCTAAAAACTACCTAACCTTTCCCACATAAATGGGAAACCTTTATTAAATCTCGACCTTTATATTGAAGAAGTGGACACAAGAGAGAGAAGCGAGTCAAATCAGTTTGAAAGAATTAATCCACCATTATCCTAGATTTGTGCGACACCAAGATGCCTTCTATTGGATTCCTAGAATGCTTCCCTTGCATGGCGGATACCTTCTCAGTTGTCTCCTCATTTCTTCCTGTTGAATCAGTCTTCTTTGAATCAATCCTGCAACGATCTAGTGGAGGCTAAATTTTCTCCTTGAGACCTGGTACCTACAATAACTAACAGCTATTCCTATAGAAAAGGATCAGCTCACACATTCAACTCATTCAATAATCCATTCTCATTCATACATTCATTAGGTATTGACTTCAATCAAACAATATTTCACATATGGTTGCAAGAAGGTGAACAGTAGTGGCTGTAGGAAAGGCATTTTATCACATAGAGTCACAAGGCACTTATCTTTCATAAAACTAATAAAACATCAAGAAATAACCATGGAAATACTTATCATAATAAACTTGTTATATTAAGCATAAATTATATGTATTACTTCCATAATTACTACTTAATGTCTATCTCAGCATAATAAAAGATGTAAAGATACTAAAACTATAGTCTAAAATATTACAAAAACTAGGCTCATCATTCCCCTCAACCCACTACTTGCTCATCTCTTCAGAAATTCTAACATTCTTCCTCCGTGCAAACTCTCTTAAGTCAACATTCAGCTATTGTCCACATTCTCCATTTTGAAAGCTCTAGAAGTGAGCCCTCATAGACTCCAACCGCTGCCACCTATTATCCTATGAGTACCTACTATAGGTACTATTTTCTCCCTACATGGCCAGAAGTGGTCATAAGAGAATGGGTGGCTACATGACCAATGGTAACCAATTTTATTTTTTTGTCCTTGCATTCCTCATTTACCTTTCTACTCTTCTAGTGGTTGCATACAGGTTGTTTGGAGTATGTGGCTCTGCCCTTTTTAATTGCAATGGCAAGTGCTCCCATCTTGTTCTACTATGTTGTGTAGAAACATCAAGGTCGTCATTCACAATCTGAGAGTACTGGGAAAACACCTCTTGCCTCAATGGTTCTATTACAGGTCTAGCCCTCTCACCTGCCCACAACTTTTTCCAGTCAAAATAAATGCTCATCCTCTTCTTGGATTCATTCCTTACCATCAATGACATGTTAGCTTTGTCATGTTTATAACTATCAAACTGTTCTCCTTTGCTTATCTCATTCTTGATCCAAGAGATCAAAGCACTAATGTGTATGTCTCCTATATAACATAGAGGATTCCATTTTGTATCATGAGGCACAACCAAATTGTGTAAATAAAAATCACACAAGAGGTGTATGATATGTTGTGGTGACTCCCAGTATGCATCATAGAATTCCCGGGGAGTGCTCAAAGAAGGGTTCTGACCCTGCCAAATCCTTATTAATTGAAAATTCAAATAAAAGTCCCTTAAATACATTGCATAAATTGGAGAGGGAGATCTACATTGAACTATCTATGGAACATATCTGACTACCTAATTTAGGGTGCCCATAAGGTTAGCAATTTCTATATCTTTATTCTGGATTACCCTTTTCAATTTCACAATTTCTAATTCATAGGCAGTCTTTTGATCTTGAATTTTTGTATAACATGACACTCCTGCAAAAAACCTTGTGAAATGAAGAGGAGGCTTATGGTTATGATCTACTGCAAGTGGTTCCTGAACTTCCTTAGGTGTATCAACATATCCATGATGCTATGAGGTATCAATAGGGTGCTCTGTTGTCTCATTTATTTCCTTGGAATTTGATTGCTTAGAAACTTCCTATTCCATTTTGTCATCCTGTTGCCAGTGTCCTTGTTGTTCCCGTGGCATCTGATGTTCTGGTGTATTTTCTGTAACAGTCGATGACTCATCCATTACTTCATCATTTTCACCTCCCTCATCTGATTGAGTTGCAACTATTTTTCCTTCTTCCCCAATATACACTGCCTCTTCTTGCAGCTGTTCTGATAACCCTTCTTGCATCTATTCTGCAATAGCTACCAATTCCTCAAGGCCAATCCCCTTAGAAATATGCTCAGACTCACCAAAAAAGTGGTCCTTTTCCTCAAGTACTGGACTAGAAGGATCTAAGGGTGATGGTGTGGATTGAGAGGTACTAAGTGAATGTGGTGTTTTCTAGCTCAGAATCTTGGAGCTCCTCCATATAGGAGTAGGGGTTGCTTTGGGTTTCTTTGGGCATTTGGTTGCAGGACTAGAATATTCTCCCATTTTTTTTCTCTTGATAGAGCTAGGAACAAGTTTAGGGGTTTTCTGCTTAGGTGACACCATTAGTGACTTCTCCTTTTTCTTTTTAGAGGAAGTCCCAATTTTAGCAACAGGGATTTGTACTATCACCTTGGAAATTCTTTCAGATAGAGGGGCATTGTCTTGTGAGTCTAAGGTTTTAGGCATAGGGGGTGTGGCCACAAAGGCTTCAGCCTTTTATTGTGAGGTTCGTCGCTAAAAAAGTAAGAGGCTGACCTCTACGTCTGACATTTTGAACCTCAGGTTTAAAATTAACAATAAATTCCTCCCAGGTCATTGGTGAAAAATATCTAACAGATCTTTCTACAAGAAATTTAATGAGGCAATGATGGGATACATAATTGATTCTACCTTTTTTATACTCTACAACACTATTGGAAAGTAAATTATACAAGAAATCAGGTATATTCATTAATAAACCATGACACAAATGAGACAATAGTTTAAAATGGTGAGAATGCAGAATAGAGAACCAACCTTCACATGTCATGTATTTGATTACATAGCCTTCCCATGGAATCCAATCCTGCGGTAGACTCTTCTATTGAGTTCCTTGCTTATTGACATGCAGAGGAGGATCACCAGGCTGAGTAAATTCTACCCTAGAACTTCGTGCATCCCTTGTTCAGGAAACTAATTCACCAGCTTGAGGTAACCCCATTACCTCAACAATTATTTCCACTATGGCATCAATTTTTACTCCCTTGACCTTGGCCTTCCCATTGTGAAAAATCATGGTAAATTCTTTAGCAATATCTTCATCAAACGTGACAAGTTTGAGAAAATAATCGAGCCACCCATAATGCCTAAATGGTGGAAAATTTCGCACATCTTGCAACAAGGCATTGTGGTCTGTTGGCTCATGCTTAATGTGTTGAGATCCCATTCTTAATGCTTTCCTTGCAACGTATCCCACTACCAACAATCAACCTGATTATTTCAAACTCTTCCTTTCTTAATTCCAACTTCCTACTTCCTGCAATTCAAACTAACTCCCTTTCTCCCCTGAACCTAAAATTTTGAACTTATTTAAAAAGATTCAAACATGAATAATTTTGAACATCCAAACATACATAAAAATATTTATAGAGAGGAACTAAAGATACATCAGGACATTATTGCAGGAAGTGATGGAAGTTTATTAATTCATTTGCAAATTTCATCAAAATCTCGAGTTCTAGAAAAAAGGTTAGTAGACTTGATGTGACTAGGTCTCTTGGTAGTGGAAGGTAATGACGTGGCCACCAATTAAGAGTTAAGAAAAATGGTTCAATGTGTGGAAAAGACTAAAGGAGATTTGCCACCATATAGGAAATTTATCGTCTAATTTAATACCTATTTAAACATAATAAATGAAATAATTAATCACTTCTTGAGTTAAGTGGAGCTTACCTGCAACGATGTGCCAAAACTGACTAATGTGACTCCACTTAGTTGTTTGGTGTTTCTGCACATCAACAACTCAGAAAAAATAAAAGTTAACTTTGTATCTCTAATCTCTTAAGGAAAGTATGGTGCAAATTTTTTAAACCCTTACAATTTCAGATTCGTTAATCTACTTAACAAAGATATTGCAGCAATATACCATACATACAGAAAATGAAGAATGACACAATGATTTACCCTGGGGAAAACCTTTCGGTAAAAAACCCCAGCACTCCAAAACCTGCACAATGTATTATCTTCAACACAACGGTTACAACACACTTGCAATGCAAGTTCTTTCAGGAGATTTCCAACTCTTGAAGACAAAATGCGGCAGCATGAAAAAACGTTCCAACAATACACTCACATCACAAATCTTCGCAACCCTAAAAAACGCTTATATCATGCGCTTCCCTTTTAGGGCAACTTCCGAAGATAACTGTATTAGGGTTTTACCATTCTCCGAGAAAATAGGAACTCGAAAATAACCCCACTATCGTGGAAGAGTGTACAGTACTCAACTTTATCAATTGCCACATGTCTTCACCTGTCATTGAATCTTCCACATAGCTCTTACGTGTCATAGGAATCCGTCATAACCGTTTCAGCCATGATCTCCTTACACAATTCAAGATGCCGACACATTAAGTGGAGTGACACATCAACATGCAAACTAGACATGTACACTCACACTTAATTACATTATTTGCAAGAAATACATTTTACAAAACAAATAATAAGAATAGGAATTATCCAAGGTTGATATTCTAACAAACTTATCTCTCTTGAAATTTTGGTCTTTATGATCAAGGAGATAACCCCAAGGTCTAACGGGTATAAGATCATGACTATGCAGTAGAATAAACTTAGTGATAAAATGTGAATATGCTGGTAATCACAAGGGGTATTATGTACAAATGCTGGAAGCTCTAAACTCATCAGATTTTAAGATATGGTGATGCTTTAACTTAAAGTTCTAACCCTTTAATAAAAGAAACAACAAAAGATGAGGGTTTCAGAAGTTCTAATTGTCAACACTACTTCTAAGATTAATCATACAAATGATGAAATAACTGGAATGGACCAATCCCTCAAACTAGTTTCTGGTCGACTCAGGCTATACCTGCAATCTTGCAGAAAGCAGTGCAATCTTCTAAGGTGTTAAAGATTTTTTGGCTATAGGCATTCATTCAATGAGACTGAATGAATGCATACAGTTGAACTGAGCACATGAATACGAGGTATAGGTTGACCTTGCACAATATTCCCGCAATCAAGAAGCTACCCAAGATATGAACCAAGGATTGCTACAACACTCCAGGCATTAAATCACAAGCATTACTAACTAAATCTAAGCTACATCCAAACATTTCCAAGTGATTTGAAAGATAGAACAAGAAATGTGCAAGATTATTCAATGCAAAGGAGGCACCAGTCATAGCACAATGTCTGTACTTTGTATTAAATAATCATATTAGCAACAATTTTGATCTATTACAACACTTGCTTGAAATGTGAAAACTAACTTCTAATCTGCTAACATGCTACTCTATTGCTAACTCTAATAATTACAAGTCTTTTGACTTAGTCTTCCAATCTCTACTAGTTCCAACCTTTACAAATGAGGTAGAGTGCCATAATTATAGAAAATAGGCCCGCGCAAAACAAAGCTAGGGTTAGAAAGAAGCTCAACCACTAATCAAATCAGCCTCGACAACCACAAATAACTCATCATCAAGCATTGAATGCAACAAGGACCCCCATCAGATCGAACTAGGATCACACAAAGTTAGGGGAATGGATCCTCGAGCCACACCAACCAAAAGACTTCACCCACATGAAAAACAACGTGCACGAGAACTCCAACAGGAACAAGAGCCACCGATCGGACCCAAGCTAGTCAAATAAATGGCTCAGATCATACAACACTAGGTTGAGCTCCTTCAGATCATGTCTGCTAGCCAGTAATGGCCACCAAGCAAATCGGCCTTGCATGCAGGAATGGGTTTCATGATAGTAGTCGCAAAGTGTACTTGATTGCACCCGCAAATCATGACAAATCTTCAAAGTACACCCAACAAACCTAGTTCGATCGAATCCTACAATCAAATAGGCCACCATTAATTCCCAAGACATCATAAAAATCCAAGAAGATCCATTAGAGTTCCCAAGGCAAGAGAATCAAGCGTAAACCCAAGCAGAGGCAGAACTAAAGACAGGCGGAGGCGGAACCACGAGCAAAACAGGAACAAGGACACAAGATGGGCGGAGGTAGAGGTGGAAACATAATAGGAAGGGAAGCAGGTGAGAACAGAACCATAACCAACCCCGACGGAGATGGAACGATGACCAAAATGGGAAACAAAGGAAGACAGGCAAAAAAAAAACCCACCTCGGTGAAAGTGGAGGTGGAATGGGAACGGGAAAGAAACCGTGAACTTTGCTAAAGTTCAAAGCTAAATTCCATCCCAGTCCCGACCTCGACAAAATGACAGAAAAGAAAACCGAAGAAAACCCAAGGTTGGAAAACCAACCCCGAAGGCCGAAGACAAACAAAACAACAGAAAAATGAGAACACAGGAGGCAGAGCCGGAATGGGAATGGGAACAGAACCACAAACTTGGTGAAATTTCAAAGTTAAGTCCCATCTCGGTTTCGCCTTCGGTAGAACAAGAAAAACAAGGAAAACAAGGAAAACCTAAGGGAGAAAACCAACCCTTAGGACCCAAACAAAAACATCAAGGGAGAAAATAGAGGGAAAAAGAAGACCACCCTAGAGGGGACATCCACAAGACTCCAAAACCACTAAGAAACCCACAACCAAAGCAAGCACCAAAGACCAAAACCCCAAGATTTTCAAAGATAAGCACAAAAAGGGTGCAAGCCATAGAAACAGGCCAAAAGGTGGGCCAAGAGAGGGTCCCCACTTTCAGTGGGGTGTGTGTGCAAAACTACACAACAAATGGCGACTCCATTGGGGAAATTCTCTAGAGCATTTGGATGACAAACTGGCATCATGAACTCAGAATCTTTGGTTTCATTCCAAGCATTAGGTTACAAATAGAAAAGGTTTTATAAATCACTAAGAAGCCATATTTTCCTATACCAGGGGAAAAGTGTGTGCATATGCATTCATTTTCCTTTCTTAAGTTGCAACAAGGACCAAATTTAGTCTGACAGGGCTACCTAAGGATTCCAAGTCCAAAAGCAACCTAGATAGAGCCTCACTGCTAGTCAAGCGTCCATAGCCCCGGTGAGGTTATCACTATGACCCTTCCTAGCATAGCTCTACTGCCATCTAGGCGTCCATAGCCCTGGTAGAGATACTAGGATACCCTTGAAAAGGTGAACATTTTGATTTTCAATATTTTCTTTCTTTCCTTTTGATATTCTCTTTTAAAGCTTTACTTTTCACCTTGCAGACAATGAAGCCCACCCCAAGGATCAGAACCCTAGTGGCACTGGAGCAGAATTTATGTTTTTTCACCTAGTCAGACCTCCTAAAGACCATACACAACCTTGTAATTCTTAAGATTTGTGCGAAGATATAAGACCCAATATATTCCAGATTTTAACTTAGTCAAGTGACACTAACTCCTAGCACATGCAACATCAGATGAAGGAAATCTCCTAGTTTGAATGTCTCTGAGAAGATGATAAGAGTTTGTAAAAGAAATCCCAGAGTAGACCTAGACAAGGAGCCGGTTGTATAGATGCAACAAGCCCATAGGAAAGTAGGACAACCCCTCATAGAAAAGCAGCAGGGAAAACCAACCCAAGCAAACCAAAAGAAAACCAAATCAAAAGCAACAACAAAAAAACAAAAAGGAAACCTAATCTACTTATGTACAAGGGCAGAGCTGAGAACAACTCAAGATTGAAAATAATGCTTCAAATACTTCCCATTGACAGGCAATGGGGTATCTCCTCCAGTGAGGGTTTTCAAATGGAAGGCAGTATCTCCCATAATCTCTACAATTTGACAAGGGTCAAGCCAAATTTTGTCAAATTTTCCATGCTCCCCCTTCTTCTCATGGGCTTTATCCCAGTAGAGAACCAAGTTAGAAATTCTAAAGGCCTTCACCTTGGCTCTCCTATCAAACCATATTTTCACTATACCCTGATGTTTGGCAAAGTTTTCTAGGGCTTCATCTCTTCTCTCTTCAAGGTGTAATAACTCAGATAAGCGAGCTTCATGCTTATCCTCTCCATCAGAATATTCATTGATGAATTGTAGGGTAGGGATCTTTAGCTAGATGGGAAAGATAGGTTCCAATCCATACACTAAGTGACAAGGAGAGGTTCCTAAGGATGTTTTTTATCTAGTGCGGTCTTCCCGAAGAGAAAATCGGAGCTGAGTATGCCAATCCTTGGGATTCTTTTCTAGTAGTTTTCAGATGACTGTCAATAGGTTTTTATTGGAAGACTTAGCCAAACCATTCCCCTATGGATAGTAATTGGATGCAAACTTTATGGTAATTCCATGGCCATAAGCCCAGTTAGAAAAGTTTAAAGATGAAAATGCAGAACCATTGTCACAAACTACAACTAATGGACAACCAAAGCGGTTAATGATACATGATTCTATGAAATTGATTATTACTTTAGAAGTGCATTTTTTGCAAGCAAGAGCTTCAATCCAGCTAGTAAAATAATCAGTTATGGTAAGAATATACCCATGGCCTGCATATGAAGATGGGTTGATTGGACCTATGAAGTCCATTCCCCATTATGCAAATGGTTTTACCTCTATGATAGGTCAAAGTGGAAGAGTTGCACATCTCTCCTTGCTTGTTGCATTTTGACACACATGGCAAGTCCTCATGTGGTGATGTGTGTCCTTGAACAAGGTAGACCAATAATAGCCTACCCTCAAAATCTGATTTTCAGTGGAAGGTGTTGAACCATGGCTTGTGCCATATTTATCATTAAATTGAGTCATCACTCTCCCTGCCTCTTCCTTCCCTAGGAATCTTAGGTAGACACCTTCATGATTTCTCTTGTATAGGACAACTCCCTTCATCATAAAACCACCACTCTTCAAACGTATAGCTCTCCTTCATACTGAATTAAGGTGTTTGGGACATTGTTGATTCAACAAGTAGTAGATAATGTCATCATACTAGTCCCCTGAAGAAACATCGTCAAGATTATAATGCTGAGAGACAAGGTCAGGACCCATTTTTTCCATTGTCTTGGTCATTCCCTACCCTCTTACCAACTTCATGGGTTGAATTTCAATATCATATTCTTGTAACATAGTCACCCACTTGGCTCTACGTTCACCCAACTCATTTTGCATCAACAACAACTTGATTGCAGGATTAGGGACTATAGCAAAGACCCTGTTTCTTAGAATGTAGTGCCTGAACATATTCATAGTTCGGATCAAGGCATAAGCCTACTTTTCAACACTAGGATACTTTAGCTTGACATCCCTCAAAGGTGCACTCATGAATGCTATGGGATTCTCATTACCTTGATCAGAAATTTGTGTCAACAAGCCCACACAGGATTGATCAGAAGAAAATGAATAGATGTAGAATGGCTTAGCATAATCGGGACTTACTAGAATAGGGGCCTCAACAATATCTCTCTTGATTTTTTCAAATGTTTCCTTAGCCTCTGTATTCAATTCAACCTTTGCTTCTTGCTTTAGCATGGCATTCAATGGCTTGATTATTTCTGCAAATCTAGTGATAAATTTCCTGACAAAGTTAATCTTGCCAAAGAATGACTTCATTTATTTTTTGCTTGAAGGGGATTGAATTTTCAGTATTGCCTCCACTCGTTCAGGATCAATGGAAATACCTTGTTCTGAAATAACATGTCCTAATAGCTTCCCCTCAGTGACTCTGAAGATGCACTTCTTTGGATTAAGAGAAATACCAAATTCCTTGCACCTCTGGAATACTTTGCATAAATCTACAACATGGCCACTTCTCTTCTTGGAAAAGAATGTCAAATCATCCATGTAGATGATTATACACTTGCCAATGATGTCTTTGAAGGCAATATCCATAGCTCTTTGGAACGTAGCTCCAACATTGATTAACCCAAAGGGCATTCTTTGGTAAGCAAAGGTCCCCCATTTTGTAGTGAAGGCAGTCTTGTGCCTATCTTCATATTGGACCATGACCTAATTGTACCTAGAGTACCCATCCAAAAAGGACATCATTTGGGATCCATTGACAACTTGAAGTACCTCATCTAGTGAAGGGACTAGATAATTATCCTTTTCTAATGCTCTGTTCAGGTTCCTGAAATCAACACACAGTCTGATTTCTCCATTTTTCTTCCTAATCTGGACCAAGTTTGCAACCCATGTTGAATGTCTTATAAGGAATATGATTTGTGCAGAGAGTAGCTTCTGCACTTCCTTCTAAATAATAGGCTCTAGCAAAGCATTAATTGTTCTTTGTCTTTGTCCTTATGTCTTAATATTTGACTTGAGGGGGATAGTAAGTGTAATGATCGAAGTGTCATATGTCCTCAAGTCATCATAGCTCCAGGCTATCACATCCTGATATGTGTGCAAGGCATTAATAATTCCTTTCCTCTCCTCTAAAGTGCACACCTTACCAATAAAGACATTCTTGACATTACCTTGGGTCCCCATGTATGTTTCACACTAACAGTTGAGGGATTCCCTTTTCATTTTATATTCTTGATCTGTTATCCTATCTAGATCAAAGATCCTTTCCAATTGCACTATGCCTCTTAGGATGGTATTAGTCTTCAAATTGAGGACTCCTTCTAGGTCAATTTTTTCCTCTTGAGGCTCGACCTCATTAATTACTTGGGAAGAAAATACATCACAACTAGTGATAAAATCAAGAATGTGCTTATCATCTTCATATACCTAAAAATTGGTGACATTGTTAGGCACCGAGGGTACTGGAACAAGTTCTACAGTGAACTTCTTTAAGCTTGAAAGTAATAATGGCTACAATGTACTTGTTGCTTGTGCTAGAGAATCAACAGTCTAATTCTTAGTCCGAGGTATCAGCTGAATGTTGAAGGCATCAAATCCTTCAATAAGATCCCAAATCTTGTGTCTATAATTGGCCATCCTTCTGTCATGACATGAGTATTTTTTTCTCACTTGTCTGACGACTAACTCAGAATCTCCGAACACTTGTAGAGTTATAACTTTCTTTCTCAATGCCATTAGTAGCCCAAGAACTAGAGATTCATACTCAACCACATTGTTAGTGCACTAGAATTGGAGCCTATGAGAAGAAAAGTAGGTTTTACCTTTAGGGCTAATCAGCTCAAGCCCTGCTTCAGCACCTTGCCTGGATTTGGATCCATCGAACCTTAATGTCCACCAGTCATCATCTCTTGCTTTTCTTGGAATACCTCTATCCTTACTGTCACCCGGAGGCTCTTCAGGAGGTTTTGGATCCTTCCCCTTTTGACTATTTTGAATGATTTGTATGTTTGAATCAACGGTTGGGGTTGTGTTAACATGCCTTCGTATCTGTTCTACTCCAGTTTGACACAAGCAACATTCTATTTCAGAATGAGGAGCATCATGGAATCGACACCAATTACGGAGAAGCAATTCTTCAAAGTTCATATTTCTACCTAGCTGTATTTGATCTTCTACACATTTCTGCATAAACTCCTAGAAGTTATCCAACAAAGTGAGTTGTCTATCTTCTTGATCACTAGGTTCTTCCATTTGTTCAACTTGCACTTCAAAGTTGCTAGCTTCTGATGTGGGTTTACTAGAAGAGCTTTGCAACATCAAGATTTCTTCTATGTTTGAAGAAGGGGAGGCTAGGACATAGTTCCCCATACTGACTTCTGATACGAGTATCTCATTTGAAGTATTATGATATTTAGTGATGACATACTTCATTCTTGGTTCTCTCTCAATTCTAATATGATTTGGGACTCCTTTCCAGGGGAGCCACATGTGGGAGTGATCTGTGGATGTGTATCCTTTTAGTTCCTTGGTAAAATCTCTACCCAAGATCAAATGATAGGTGTCAGGAATGTCAGCTGCCCGAATATTAAGCACTTGTTGCACTCTAGGATCTGAGGCAACTTGCATGGGGATCATGTTTAGTTCTCGTACTATATTCACCTTTGTTTTGTCTAATTGGGTGAATTTATTTTGAGAGGCTGCAAGAGTAATACCAAGAGCCCTAAAGACAACAAATGGCATAAAATTTGTGGATGCCCCTGAATCCAATAGGCAATTGTGCATATTTTTACCAAATATACGAATGGAAATCAGAGAAGGAGGGGTTTCAATTTTGCCTTGGAATAAACTCAACTGTGAGTCAACTTGTGCAACTTGACTCTTATATTTTTCTTTACCCCTATCCCTATTTTGTGATGGAATAGGACCTTTGGGTGTTTGTGAACTAGAAGGCCTTCCAATTGCCTCATTGGTAGCTATTCCTTTTGTTGCTATACTTGAATTAAAGGACCCTAGGACTACATTTCTTATTTCAAGAGCTCTTAATAACTCAAAAGCAAAAAGACTCACCTTTACTTTTCTAAGTTCCTTGGTGACATATTCTCCTAGCTATTCCACATTCATGTCAGTGTGGAGCTCCTTAGAATGACCAATCTTCTTATCCTTTGTTGCATCAGTAATGCTCCCTTTCGAAACATCTAGTTGTCCTTCTTTCATGAGGTATTGTGTTGGCACCTGAGGGTAGGATGGATTGTTATTGGCATGTGGATTCGATGGAGTAGTAAAATTGTGGGGACGGGAAGATGTGGTAAATGGTTCTCCAGGTTGTGGATTCCTATGGGGCTTGCTCCTCAGATCATACTTTCTGACAAGTTGCTAAAACATTTTCACTTCTTCAACATTAGCCTCTTCTTCATCCAATGGGCCATTGTCATTCTTAGTTTCTTCATCAAACAACTAAGATATTTCATCCTCATTGAGCACTTGTTCAACCTCCCCATTCTGGCTACTTGATTCCTCTTTTGGTTCATTCTCCTCACTCCTTGGGAAAGGAGCATGATTCAACACTAAAATTGGGGAATCATAGGGATTTGAAGGCACCAATTCTTGGCTGGTAGAGTTGTTTTCAAATTCATATTGAAAAATGGAAGTAGCAGTTTGAAATTTAGGGTAGTCAAGCTCAGAGTGTTGGAAAGTCTTATGAAGCCTACACCATCTAGACAAAGTAGCTTCTACTAAGTACACCCCACCCAGAGGTTTCTTAGGATTGGAAGGTTGATCTAGTGGAGTGGGAACTCCTCCATTGTTAGGCCCAATGTTCCATGGCCTATTCTACCTAGGTGGTTGTTTTCTTTCAAATCCTTGTCCACCTTGTTGATTTCTATCGAAGTTATGACCAAAACCTTGTCCTCTTTCAAAGTTTTGATTTCTGTCATAGTGTTGCCCTTTGTTATAGCTTCATTGCATGCTCTTTTGATTAGCTTGAGGTTGATTGTTCTGGTTCCTCAAGTAGGTTATCTCCATGTTCAACTTTTTCACTTGCTCAGTTAACTCATCTAACCTTTCCTTATCAGGATTGTTGTAAGGTACTGGATTCACAATTTTTGGGGAGTATCCTAACACTCCTCTAGAACTAGTATACTGATTCAAAACTTATGAGTTCTGAAAATATGCAGGGAAACCAGTTTGTGACTATGAATGGAGGGGATGGTTAGCATTTTTCTGGGGATAACTGGGCATTGGTTGGACTTGGTTTATTGGATGAATCGGGTGAGGGACCATAGGCAACTATGGAATAGGATTCATGATAGGTGTGTGATTGGTCAAAGCCTAGGTGAGAGATTGGACTTGACTTGGGTGAGCAGCTAGTCCCAAAGATGGTAGACATCCAGACAAGTGTTGTCTCAGGTTTGTACTGACCTTAATAGCCTCTATATATGCAATGAGCAAGGTAGTCGAGGGATTGGTTCTCCACTTAAGGAAGGTGGAGGTAAGGATGTCAAGGGCTTTGAAGTAGACCTCTAGTGCAGTGTCCTCATTTCCAGAATAAGGTGCTTGAAGTCTAGTGTATGCTTAGTGGAACATGTTGTTGAATGATCCTATAGGCTCATTAACCTCTCTTTTTACCCCAGTAAACTGCATATATAGCTCATTAGCACTAATGGGAATCTTAAATTTTAGCAGGAATATAGCCTCAAGCTCAACCTAGTTAGAGATGGATGCAATAGGTAAATGGTTATACCAGTAAAATGCCTCCTCTCCTAGAGAATAGGGGAAAATTCTGCATGCAAAATCCTCATGATTAATCCCCCTATCTCTCAGACAAGTCTGAAAGATCCTTATATCTTCTTTTGCTGTCCTATTTGGGTCATTCATGTGAAACTTAGAGAAAAAATGCTTAGGGTTCTTGGGCATAACATTGTAGTTTTTGAATGGCAGAGGTGATGGGTTATTCACTAAGAAAGCCATTGGTGGGGGTGGTAATGGTCGATGGATGACTTGTTAGGGTTGTGGAATGGAACCAATATTAGAATTGGATGAAGATGAAGTGGATGGAGATGTGGATGGTGGAAATGATGGATTGGATGATGGCTCCTCCCTTCTTCTATTCCTTCTTAACCTGGTTGGAGGTGGTAATTCTTGAAACTCTTCTTCTTCTCCTAGTATAGATCTGGTTCTCCTTCTCAGCCTCTCAAGAGAAATGGTGTTTAGAAAATGCTCCAGCTTGCTTGGTCATGCCCTCCTTCTAGCACCAATCCTATTGTTTGGTGTTTCTGCACATCAACAACTCAGACAAAATAAAAGTTATCCTATCTCTCTTGAAAGGTTGGTCTCTATGATCAAAGAGATAACCCCCAGGTCCCATGGGTGTCAGATCATGACTATGCAGTAGAAAAAACTCAGTGATAAAATGTGAATATGCTGGTAATCACAAGGGGTCTTATGTACACATGCTGGAAGATCTAAACTCATCAGATTTTAAGATATGGTGATGCTTTAACTTCAATTTCTAACCATTTAATAAAATAAACAACAAAAGATGAGGGTTTTAGAAGTTCTAATTATTAACACTAATTCTAAGATTAATCATGCAAATGATGAAATACCTGGAATGGACCAATCCCTTAAACTAGTTTCTGGTCGACTCAGGCTATACCTGCAATCTTGCAGAAAGCAGTGCAATCTTCTAAGGTGTTAAATATTTTTATGTTGTAGGCATTCATTCAATGAGACTGAATGAATACATACAGCTAAATTGAGCACATGAATACGAGGTATAGGTTGACCTTGCACAAAATTCCCACAATTAAGAAGCTACCCAAGATATGAACTAGGGATTACTACAACACTCCAGGCATCAAATCACAAGAATTACTAACTAAATCTAAGCTACATCCAAACATTTCCAAGTGATTTGAAAGATAGAACAAGAAACATGCAAGATTATTCAATGCAAAGTAGGCACCAGCCATAGCACAATGTCTATACTTTGTATTAAATAATCATTTTAGCAACAATTCTATCTATTATAACACTTTCTTGAAATGTGAAAACTAAATTCTAATCTGCTAACATGCTACTCTACTGCAAACTATAATGATTACAAGTCTTATGATTTAGTCTTCCAATCTCTACTAATTCCAACCTTTACAAATGAGGCAGAGTGCCATAGTTATAGAAAAATAGGCCCACGCAAAACAAAGCTAGGGTTAGAAAGAAGCTTGGACACCAATCAAATCAGCCTCAACAGCTAACTATAACCCACCATCAAGCATTGAATGCAACAAGGACCCCCATTAGATCAAACTGGGACTGCACAAAGTCAAGGGAACTGATCCTCGAGACACACCCACCAAAAGACTTCACCTGCACAAATAACAACGTGCACGAAAACTCCAATAGGAACACAGGCCACCAATCAGACCTGAGCTGGTCAACTAAATAGCTCAGATTGAACAACACTAGGTTGAGCCCCTTCAGATCACATCTGTCAGCCATTAATGGCCACCAACCATATCGACCTTGTGTGTAGGAATGGGTTTCATGATAGCAGTCACAAAGTGTACTTGATTGCATCTGCAAATCATGCCAAATCTTCAAAGTACACCCAACAAACCCAGCTCGATCAAATCCTGCAATCAAATGGGCCACCATTAATGCCCAAGACATTATAAAAATCCAAGCAGATCCATTAGAGTTCCCAAGGCAATAGAATAAAGCATAAACCTAGGCGGAGGCGGAACCATGAGCAAAATAGGAACAGGGACACAAGACGGGCGAAGGCAGAGGTGGAAATGGTATGGGAAGGGAAGGGAAGCAGGCGAGAATGGAACCAGAACTAACCCTGGTGAAGATGGAACAGGGACCAAAATGGGAACCAAAGGAAGATAGGCGGAAACAAAACCCACCCTGGTGGAAGCGGAGGCAGAACAGAAATGGGAAAGGAACTATGAACTTTACCAAAGTTCAAAGCTAAATTCCATCCCAGTCTCGACCCCGACAAAATGATAGAAAAGAAAACCAAAGAAAACACAAGGTCAAAAAACCAACCTGAAGGCTGAAGACAAACAAAACAATAGAAAAATGAGAATGTAGGAGGTGGAGCTGGACAAGAACGAGAAAAAAACCGCGAACTTGGTGAAAGTTCAAAGTTAAGTCTCATCCTGGTTCCGCCTCCGACAGAACAAGAAAATCAAGGAAAACAAGGAAATCCTAAGGGATAAAACCAACCCTTAGGACCCAAACAAAAACACCAAGGGAGAAAATAGAAGGAAAAAGAAGACCACCCTAGAGGGGACATCTGCAAGACTCCAAAACCACCAGGAACTCAACACAAAAGGCACCCACAACCAAGGCAAGCACCAAAGATGAAAACCCCAAAATTTTCAAAGATAAGAACAAAAAGGGGGAAAGCCACAAAAACAAGCCAAAAGGTAGGCCAAGAGAGGGTCCCCACTTTCAGTGGGGCGTGTGTGCAAAACTTTACAACACACTTCTTTTATTACAAAAGGTGATTTTTGGAAATATGGAAATGGTGATGCATTAATGGTGGATGAGGTGGTAGAAGAAGGAATAGTACAGATAGCAGATGCAATGATGGTATGGAATGGGGATCCAAAAGGATGACCCCTTTATTATGATCTTTTATGCACTTTTCATGCATTGCTTAGGGAATCGAGTCGAGACTCAACTCCTTCAACTGTAGGCTCTGTGGACTCCAGCTCAACTTGAAACTGCTTCAAGAACTCTTCCTTATCAATGGGCTTTAGGTAAAGCTTTAGTCGATGCCCATTGACCAATAATTTGAATCTGACATCATAAATTATGCTCAGTTGAACTGCACCATTATCAAATACTTCTTCGATTTCATATGGCCCCAACCATCTAGTCTGTAGCTTCCCTTGATTGTCCTTGTATCTTGAATCATATAGTAGAGCCCAATCTCCTACTTTGAATTTCTTTTCCTTTATGTACTTGTCATGCCATCTGATCCTCTGATTTTGTACTATTTTTGTATGTTGCAGGGCACTCTTTCTTAGTTCATCCAAGGCATTGAGTTGCATGATTCTATCTCTTTGTGCTGTTGTTAAATCCATATCTAATTCCAAAGTTGTTTTGATATTTTTGTGTTCAAACTCTATAGGCATCATAGCTTTCTTCCCATACACCATTTCAAAAGGTGTAAAACTTGTTGTAGTCTTCCAAGTAGTTTTATAGGCCCATATAGCTTCAAGTAACCTTACAGCCCAATCCTTCTTATGTAGGTCCACTATTTTCATCAAAATGACCTCAATATCCCTGTTAGTGATTTCTACCTGGCCATTAGCCTGAGGATGATATGGAGTTGATTTCCTATGCCTTATATTTTACTCATTTATTAAGGCTATTATGATAGTAGAAGTAAATTGTACTCCTTGGCCTGTCACTATTTCTCTAGGAACCCCAAATCTAGTAAATATTTCTTCATAGAGGAACTCTACTACCTTATTATCTCTAGCATGCTTCATAGGCCTAGCTTCAACCCACTTTGTCACATAATCCGTGCACATAAGAATGTAAGACTTACTATTTGAAGGTGGATCAATTGGGTCCACAAAGTCCAGTCCCCATTTATCAAAGGTTGTAACAATAACTTGTGGAAACAAAGGCATTTCATCTGATCTTGTTGGTCTCCCCATCCTCTGACATCTATCACACCTCCCAGTATACTTGGTTGCATCTTTATGTAATGTTGGCCAATAACATCTAGTATTTAAGATCTTCACGGTTGTCCTCTTAGCAGCAAAATGTCCACCACAAGGCTCATCATGGCTTGCATGTAGTGTATCATGAGTATCTTCCTCTCTCACACATCTCATGAATTGATCTGGCCCTGTGTAAAACATGCAATCTGCAATCCAAGAGAAGTTAAAGCTTTTCTCTACTAACAATATCTTCTCCTTAGGTGAGAGGTGAGGAGAAGTTCTTCCTGAAGCTAAATAATTTTTTATATCTGCATACCATGGATGAATGACTTTGATGGCCAACAAATGTTCATCAGGAAAGTAATCCTCTATGAGTGCAGGGTCATCTTGCCTCTAGATTCTAGTTAGGAAATCAACAACCACATTTGCTTTACCTGGTTTGTCCACAATTGTGATATCAAATTATTGTATCGGCAACAACCACCTAGCTATTCTCCCTGTAATTGAACTCGTGTTCATGAGAAACCTGATTGTTGCATGATCAGTATGGAAAAATATTTGATAGCCTGTGATATAATGCCTGAACTTTTTGAGGGCATAGATGATTGCTAACATCTCCTTTTCTGTAACTATGTAGTTGAGTTTAGCTCCCTACAAGTTCTTGCTAATATAATAAAGTGCACGCTCAGTTGAACCACTCTTTTGTCCTAGGACAACACCAATAGCATAATCTAATGCATTTGTGTGAATATGGAATGGAGGTGACTAATCTGGTCCTTTCAAAATAGGTGCTTGTGTGAGGGCGATTTTAAGATCAAGGAATACTTTCTCACATTCTGTTGTCCAAGCAAACTCTGCATCCTTCTTTAGTAAACTGTGTAGAGGTCTTGTTGTTTGACTGAAATCTTTAATAAACCTCCTATAGTAACCAACATGTCCAAGAAATCTTCTGAGTTCTTTTTGCTTGGTAGGAAAGGGTAGACTAGAAATGACTTCAATTTTGGAAGGGTCTACCTATATTCCTCTAGCAGAAATGTAGTGACCCAAGACTATTCCTTCTTGCATCATCATGAAGCATTTCTAACTATTGAGTGACAAATTATGATCCTCACACCTTTCTAGTACCTTCTTCAAATTATCTCGGGCTTTCTCAAATGTTGCACCATAAACAGTAAAGTCATCCATATATATTTCCATGCAATCATATGAAATATCTGAGAAAATACTAATCATAGCTCTTTGGAAAGTTGCAGGAGCATTACAAAGACTATAAGGTAAGACTGAATAGGAAAATGTTCCCCAGGGGGATGTGAAGGTATTATTTTCTTGATCCTCTAGAGCAATTTTTATCTGATTATATCCACTGAAACCATCAAGGAAGGAGAAATAGTTTTTCCCCGATAAGTTATCTAGGACTTGATCAATAAAGGGTAGAGGAAAATAATCTTTCTTAGTTTCTGAATTGAGCTCCCTATAATCCACACATACTCTCCATTTTCCTCCTTTATTGGGGACAATAACCAATGGAGAAACCCACTGGCTATCTGAGATTGGGTTGATAAAACCAGCATTCAACAATTTCTGCAATTCCTCCTTAACTATTTCTCTTAGGGCTAGATTAATTCTCCTTTGGGGCTATCTAACAGTTTTAAACTCACTGTTGATGAAAATTCGGTGTGTACATAGCTTTGGATCTAGCCCCTTCATATCACTATAATCCCAAGCAAAATTTGTCTTGTGGGTAGTAAGCATTTGGAAAATTCACTCTTGCTTCTCAATGGTAAGTTTGCTATTGATATTCAAGGTTTTTCCTGTAGCTACTTCCACTTGTGAGGTCAATTGAATCATAGATAGTTCAGACAAAAAAGGAATTTATACTTCATGGGGCAATAAGGTGGGCACACAGTCAGTTGCTATAGGATAATGAGCGGAAGTAGATGAGAGAAGAATTCTTCTCAAGGAAAATGGAACTTCTTCACAAAGGGGGTACTCAATGCCATAGTTGTTCTGAAGGAAATTAGACAGTATTTCTTCCTCTTCTTGTTTTTCAATAAAAGGCTCTCTTCTAACTATCATCGGGTTTGCCACTGAATTCATTTCTTCTACTTCTTCTCCTAAACCTAGCTAGACTTCTTTTCCAGACTCAAGTTGAGGCTGGACCGGAGCATAAAGGGTGATCTTCTTGGTGTTATATCCATCAGAAATACTCATGTTACCAGACCTACACCCTATGTAAGCATCTACAGTGGCTAGCCAAGGCCTTCCTAGTATTATAGGATATTCTCCTACTGTTTCTTTTGGAGACAAGACCATAAAATCAGTAGGATATTCCCATGAATCTAGGGTGACTACCAGGTCTTCAACTACTCCATCAGGCTTGACAGTTGAACTATCAGCGAGCTGCACAACTATAGGTGTAGTTCTTAGGTCTGAAATACTTAGTTTTACCACAAGGTCTTTAGTCATGAAATTAATAGCTGCTCCAAGATCTACTAAAGAATTTTTAATTTGAACTCCATTAATAATGATTTCCACAACAAGATTGCCAGGGTCTGAATATTTTGGGATGGTAAGTTTCCCAAGCATCAAGTTAGAGACTTGACCTAAGATTTGAACAATTTGAGGGTCCTTTTTCCTACCCGGTTTCTTCAAGCATGCTTCCTTAATAGCTTTGCTGTAGATAGGTACTTCCTTTATTGCTTGGAACAAGGGTATTTTTACACATATGTGCTTTAGTTGTTCAAGAATGTCAAAGGTAGGATCTTCATGATTTTGAACAACTTCACCTTCTAACCTTTGTGGAAAAGGAGGTGAAGTTTTATTGGACACTTTAGGTAAAAATGGATTTGGCATGGGCTCTTTTGATGGAACTAGGTCACTAATATCTTCTTGCTCATTCTCCTCAGATGGCAACTCTATGATTATAGGAGGAGAAGGTGTAGGTAGCACTGTCCCTAACCATAAGTTAGTATTACTCAAGTTGAGACCATAAGCAGGCTACCAATTGGGATCAGTGAAATAAACTTGATGTTGTTGTTGAGGCTGGTTATTTGGATTAGGTGTTGCTTGAGTAGGTAGTTGGGTTGGCTTAGGATTTTGGCTTTGATTAGCTATAGGAGGTGGCATGATTGACTGCTACTGGGGTTGCTAAAGGAAACCAGCGGGTTGATTTGACCATTGCTAGCCTCCCCTCCACTAGTTAGACTGCTGCCAATTTCCCTGTGGAGGTTTCCACTGATTTTGTTGTGGTGGCTACGAATTTCCTTACAGAGGTTGCCACCGGTTTTACTGAGAATTTTGCCAAGGATTATTCCAATTAGGTTGGGAATATGGGCCATAATTTGGAGGGTATTGGTTCTTCCATTGACTATTATATGAACCAAAATTTTGCAAAGGGTCCTGAGGCATACCTTGTCTTGGGGCCCAAGGCCTGCGTTGAGCAACAAAGAATACTTCTTCATCTCCTTCTATTGTTTTGAACTTAGTGGGAAGATTTTGTATCTCCAAGTTAGCCACCTCCTTGCATCTACAATCCTTCTTCTTTTGTCTATAGTGAGGGCAATATTCAACTAGTATTGCCTTTGCTTCATCTTTCTTCCTCCTAGCTTGCATAGTGTCCAGTTGAGTAGCAACATCATTGATGATATACTTCTTGAAGTCAGACAAGACATTAGAAATATCCCCCTTAGACACTCCTGATCCATTTCCTTTTGCAATAGAGGGTCTAAACCCTCTACCTTTCTTAATAGTTGCTCTGGAGTAGTTGAGACAGATCTTCTTGATACCATCCCAATTGCTTTGGGTGATATCTCCTCTGGCCATGAGGTCTAGTGCCTCTATGAAAGCATCACTAACTCCTCTTAGAAAGAGAATTTTTTTAGACTCCTCATTCATCTAGTGCTGGGTATTTTTCTGCACACTGAACAAGAACCTTGGCACATAGTCTTCCACGGTTTCATCCTCTTTCTGTGACATCTTGAAGATGTCATATCCTCTCATATCATTCCCCCTACAATATTCTTTATACTTTCCCAATAATAGCTCCTTCAATTCATCCCAAGTGGTTGCTACATTGCCACCTAATCCTATGAACCACCTCAAGGCTATCTACTTTAGGGTAGAGGGAAACAACTTCATCTTGTGTGCATTAGTGGTGTTGTAATAACTCCTACAAAGGATTTCAAACTCAAACAAGAAGGTATGAGGGCCTTCTGTAATAATTCCATAGAACTTTGGAAGTAATGAGGCATGGGTGTTATTTAGGTTATTATTGTCATGTAGGTCAGGGATTGGAAATGGAAAAGTATGCCTTGCCATCCTTGGTGGACTTCCTAGGTTAGCTCCTGGCTGATAAACTACAAGGGCAAGCGGATTATTATATGGGTCATGGTTGTTGAAAGTTTGCAAATTATTCAGATGTTGAATGAGTGGATTAAGGTCCTCTGACTCATCAAACAGGTTCAAAATTAACTCTGAGGAAGAAGATGAGGTAACTAAGTCTTGGCTAGCATCCAAATATGGTTCTTCTTGGAAAAGATCTAGTTCAATTTCTTGGGTATCTAATCTTCCAAGAAGGAATCTTCCAAATTGATCTCTTCTTCTAAGCATACAACAAAAAGTAAGTCTAAACTATGGAAAATGTTGGAATGCTGAATTCTAAGCTAAATTTTGGGAATGGAATTCAAATTCCTACTACCATGCTTGCAACAGGTTCTTAGTCTGACACCATCCCCTGAAATGACGCCAAAAATGTAGTGTCCTTAATTAGGTTGATAACTAGGAACATATATTCCTCTACTGAGGGATTAGACATCACAACTGGCAGTCATAATCTACTAAAGGGCATCATTTAATTGTCAACCCAGGGACATTAGACTTGAAATGGTTCTACACAATATATGCACTAACAACCTATTTCAGACATGTGTTCTTCCTTGAAAATACCATACTAGAATTGAAATTGCTGGAAACAAACTTGAGCTTAACTAAGTCTTCTCAAAATGAAAACTAAATCCACTTTTGAAGACAAGAACTACTATGTCCCTAGTGACTATAGGAACAATTGACAACTCTGTAATTTTTCCAGTTGCAGGAACAATCACGCTGAAGTTCTAGGAAACTGAAATATAGATACTCTAATTGAAAAAATGGAAAAGATAGACAACATCCCTAAGTGGGCCCCCTTAGGTAGTGTCTCAAGTACACAACAGATTAAACTGTAAACTCCATGAAATGCTTTCATTGAATCGAAACTAGAAAGTACATTGCTCACAACTTGCAATTGTATTTCTTGAAACTAAATATATTACAAAAGTAAACTTTCAGCTCTTTCTCTGAAGGAGAATGAGCTATTTATTCAAAACTGAAACCTAACAAATAACTAACCTTTCCCACATAAATGGGAAACCTCTATTACATCTCGACCTTTACATTGAAGAAGTGGACACAAAAGAGAGAACTGAGTCAAATCAGTTTGAAAGAATTAATGCACCATTATCTTGGATTTGTGTGACACCAAGACACCTTTTGCTGGATTCCTAGAATGCTTCCCTTGCATGGCAGACAACTTCTCAGCTGTCTCCTCATTTCTTGTTGTTGAATTAGTCTTCTTTGAATCAGTCCTGCAACAATCTAGTGGAGGCTAAATCTTCTCCTTGAGACCTGGTACCTGCAATAACTAACAACTATTCCTGCGGAAAAGGATCAACTCACACATTCAACTCATTAAATGATCCATTATCTCATTCATACATTCATTAGGTATTGACTTCGATCAAACAATATTTTGCATACGATTGTAGGAAGGTGAATAGTAGTGGCTGTAGGAAAGGCATTTTATCACATAGAGTCATAAGGCACACATCTTTCATCAAACTAATAAAACATCAAGCAATAACCATGGAAAGACTTATCATAATAAACTTGTTATATTAAGGATAAATTCTATGTATTGCATCCATTATTACTACTTAATGTCTATCTTAGCATAATAAAAGATGTAAAGATACTATAAACATCGTCTAAAATATGACAAAAACTGGGCTCATCAATAACCTCTCCTAGTTTTTGATATCTCGGAGGCATTTTCCAATGGTGACAAATTTTTAGTTGATGGAAAAAATGTCAAATGCAAGCAATATAAAGTTTCAAAGGGGTGTAACTTTCATTTTGCAACTCATGTGACCAAATAGACTATTCCTATTGGAAATTAGTGTTCACATAGGTAGATTTTGTATGGTTATTTTAAGTATGCATTTATGAATAAGTGTCATAATATTAAGTTGTTGAGAAATAACTTAATATTATCATATCTCATAGTTTGTTAATGGGTTATTAGAATAGTGGTTTGTATTGAGTTGTTAAAAACAACTCAATATTAATAGGAATGTAGTTTGGGTTGTTCCTAGAAAATAGGATCTTAAAAGTTCTATAAAAATGTATGCAACGAAGAGACATGTGAATTTGAAGAAATATTATTATTAATGTTCAATCTTTACCCATATTTTCCAATATGGTATCAGAGCAATCATTCCCTATGCCTATTTTATAGTGATAATATAAATCAATTTATATGCATAATCTTTAGAATCGCATGAGGTGGATAATTCTATGATTTGAGTGACAGATGCCAGTAAGAGAGTAGATATCCCATCAGAAGATTTCAACTGCAAGATGATGGTCTTGGAGGCATGATTATCGACATGGATCTCAGATTTAATTTATTGGCATGTGAGACATCCATCGAGCTCATGCATTGATATATGCATCATGGTGGGAGATTCTAGCCATTTGAAATTCTCTTATTGAAAAGTCATCAATTTCATCCAAAGCTTATGTGATCACTTCTAGCAAATGTGAATACGTGCACGATGGAGGTTCAATTTTGTGCCTTCAAATGAAGTTGTGGAAGTTTCTTTCCACCTAGTTTAATCTCCACTAACATATGTTCAGAAAGAGACAAAGGTATGGCTCATTTGACATGATTTTTATGTGTGAATATTTGTAAATCTTGGAGAGACCATAGACGCAATAAAGAAGATTGGTATATCTCTATTTGTGTATTCACCAAGCAATGAAGAAGGTGCACAACAATCTCAATAAAGAAGATCTCATGTTGACCCCACATGCCCAGCCTGTGCTCATCGCTGCAACCCTGCAATGAGTCTTTTCCATCTCCTTGAGTCATGAGACATGTTCAATTGATTCCATTGTAGAAGAATTTGGTTTTCATTTAGATATTTTATTGAGTTAAGATTTTAATGTCAAGTCATACCTTTTTGTTTAGAATAAGTTTTATAATGTCACATTGTTATAATAGTCTAAAATTGTAGTAAAAATTGTAGTAAAATATTGTCAATGTCAAGGTGTATTATTTTGTTTAGGATAGGGCCATTATAGTTTTGAAAAATAAAATGTCTCAATTGTAGTTGAAGGTGCATTATCAATGGAACCCGACACTTTCAACATTGTTTAGATTGTGGGGAGTCAAATAGCGTTTCTTTAAATGGAAAAAATAGTAAATTGATAGAAAAGTTTCAAGGTTTGAAGTTTCACACATGGCAGATCAAGTTATAGTTGATCCTTATTGAAAAGGATCTGTGGGATGTGATAATTGGAGCAACAAAAAAGCCAATTGATGTTGATGAACTCACAAAATGGTCTGCAAAGGATAGAAGGGAAATAGCTCTGATTGGTCTTGGACTGTCAGATGCATACCTCCACCATATTTATTTGTCAAAGACCTCAAAGCATGTATGGGATATTTTGAATGCTTTGTTTGGATCACAAGATTCAAGTGTAATGATGGGATTAAAGCAGAAATTATTCAGGCTGAAGATGATGGAAGGTGATAATATTGTGCAACATATAAGTTTTGTTCCTTATTAAATCAACTTGCTAGGATAAATGCTAAAGTAGATGATGAAGATGCAAAATATTAAACATGTCTTATAGCTATGGAAACATTGTTTTCACATTAAACAATATAAATTCCATCTTAGAAGATTTAATATCCACTTTAATTGATGAATGAGCTAAGAAACATGACTCAATTATAGAGGAAACAAAAATGTATGTCAAAAACATGCCCAACCATTCCTCCAAATCCAGTTCTTCTACACCAAAGGGAAGTTGTTTCTTCAAGAATAGAATTTTATGCTACTATTGCAAAAAGAAGGGACACATTTTTATGAATTGCACTCAACGTGCTATGGATCTCCTTGATGGGAAGTTAAACACAGATAAGGCCTTAGTTGTAGCTAATGATGATGATGAAGAGTGCCTTCATGGAGTGGCTAGTGAAGACCCTCCACACGAAGATAGTGAGGAGGAATATGTTCTCTAAATGAGATTGACTAGAGGATGGAGGCACCAGAGGCTGGAGGATACTCAACAACCTCTCATGAGTCACTAGCGACGGGGTTGCAAAATTGTATTAGTGACAAATCAACTTGTGCCAAAATGACTAAAGCCAAGATCAGTTTCCAAGTGGCAACGGTAATCGTCTCAAATCATTTGTGATCAAAGTGGCAATGATCTATAATGGTGGATGCATATGCAACAATGAGGGATTGGTATTCAAGATTTTTATGCTGTGGTTGGATGTGTATGTCCCCAATCACATTTCTTGGTTGTATGTGAATGCATGTGTTTTTCCCCATTCACAAGGTGGTAAAGTGATTGGATGTGTTTATCCCCAGTCACATGAGTTGGTAATTATGATTGGATATGTTTGTCCCCAATCATAATTGTTGTGAGCAGATGTGTTTGTCCCTATCCAAACTTGATGTAAGACCTTGGATAAATGTGTTAGTCGTTATCCTCGGTTCCATGGATAGATGTGTTTTTCCCTATCCTTGGATATAAGTACTAAGCATAGTGAGGCTAGTTCCAATATTGCTTGACATCAGTAGATGTGTATGTCCCTACTCTTATCTTATATTTTTTGGTGATCTGTTGTGTGTGGTCATCAAGTATTGTGATGCACTCTCACCCCATGTTCACACTAAGGGGGGTTGTTGTAAATTAGTGTTCACATAGGTAGAGTTTGTATGGGTATTTTAATTATGCAAGTATGAATAAGTGTAATAATATTATGTTGTTGAGAAACAACTTAATATTATCATATCTCATTGTTTTTTAATGGGTTATTAGAATAGTGGTCCAGATTGAGTTGTTAAAAACAACTCAATATTAATAGGAATGTAGTTTGGGTTGTTCCTAGAAAATAGGATCTTAAAAGTTCTATAAAAATGTATGCAATGAAGAGACATGTGAATTTGAAGAAATATTATTATTAGTGTTTAGTCTTTGCCCATATTTTCCAATAATTCCAACACATAAGTATGGTATTTTAGGCTAGGCATGGTCTGAATTCACACCCAAACATGTCTAATCAGTTTGAGCTACGTTCAACCAACTTAATCCCTTAAGAGTCCAAAGTGCAAAATGGTTGCAATATTTGATGGGATGTTACTTGAAAACCATGATACTTAGAAACTTTATTTATGAGGCTAAAATATTATTTTGGGACCCTCTACAATAACCTCTCATGGTTTTTGATATCTCAGAGGTGTTTTCTAGTGGTGATGACTTTTTAGTTGATGGAAAATGTGTCAAATGTAGGTAGTGTAAAGTTATAAAGGGGTGTAACTTTCATTCTGCAACTCATGTGACCAAAAAAACTATTACAACACATTCATATGGGTATATTTAGGCTATGCATGGTCCTATTTCACACAAAAACATGTTGAATTAGTCTGAGCTACGTTCAACCAACTCAATCCCTTAAGAGTCCAAAGTACAAAATAGCTGCAATCTTTGACGAGTTGTTACAAGAAAACTGTGACACTTGGACACTTTTCATTTGAGGATACAAGATTGTGTTGGGACCCTCTACAATAAACTCTCTTTGTTTTTGATACCTCTGAATTTTTTTTCAATGGTGATAACTTTTCAATTGATGGAAAAAGTGTCAAATACAAGCAGTATGAGGTTGCAAAGGGGTGTAACCTTTGTTCTGCAACTCAGGTGACCAAACAAACTATTCCAGCATGTTGATATGGGTACGTTTAGGCTAGGCATGGTCCTCTTTCACATCCAAATGCATTGAATCAATTTGAGTTGTGTTCAACTGGATCAATCCCTTAAGATGGCATGCAAAACAAAGGAAAAGAGAAAGATTCATGTGACAGTTAACAAGTTTGAGTTTTCCACACCAAAAGCATATGATTTCATGAAAGAGGTAAAACATGAGGGTGTCAAAATAGTTGAGGAAAAGGGAAAATCTATAAAAAAACACCACATTGAGGAATAGGGAAATTGGTGCATGAGGCCCAGGGTTAATCCAAACATCCCAGACTTTACACCAATTGCATGAACAGTCATGAGTGATGGGTTTGATTAATTGGTATAAGAAGGCTAAGGGTAGATCTGTACATTCTTCACTCCATACCTTTTACATGAATTCATCAGTGATAGTTTACATTGGGTACTTAACTGACTCAATAGGTTTTGGCTTTAGATGAACTCACACAACAAAATACAATCTTACCTAGATGAGTTTGGTTGCAGTGGATGTTATTCTAAATGAGATAAATGGTAGAAATAATTGACCAACATGTTGTTGAATTTATTTCTCTTCCATATATTTGTTTGGGGAAATTTAGAATCTTCTGAGTTAGATTCTCTTGTGTAAGCATGATTACAAACTTTGGAAGTCAAATATGGAGATTGGTGAGTTGCAGTTTCAAATTAGGAATATAAGAGGAGTACATATGAGTGTAGGAGACAAGTAGATTGAATAAGAACATAATACACAAGAAGGTGAGTTAATAGAGGACTTTAGATGTTATTGATAAGGCCCCAATGCATTTGAAAGCCCAAATTGACCTATAAATGTTACAAGATGATAGTGGAAATGATGAAGCACAACTTCAATATTTTTTTTGTAAATTTCTCTTTCAATGTGTGTTTGAGTTATTTATTTTCTTACTTTCATCCAACTAATTCAATAATTGAAGCACATAAGAAAGCATATGAATGATATGTTCAATTGATTAGAAGCATAGTTCTTACTTACAAGAGTAAGTAACATTAGACTTTACTAATATACAATCTAAAGAATCAATGTGCTCATTTACTACACCATTATCTTATGGATTTCAAGGGCCACATGTCAACAGTAACATAAAAGGAGTGTGAAATATGGCCTATAAGCATTGTAGGCATGTGTTTGAGCATGCACACAATTGCATAATGAATATAAGATATGGATGGAATCTATAGTTGTGTGAAATATAATTTTGTAGCCATTTATATATTGATTCAGTATCGTAGAATATTCAATTAGCACATAAGTAAATGATAAATCCTTGGTGAATCATTTTTGAAATTATTGAAGTTGTCTAGCATCAACTAATAAAGTTGTTTAGCATCAATTAATAAATATTCAAGAAAAACCATGAAGGACAAAAAATGAAAAATGCTAGGGCTAACCAAATGCTAAATGTCAAGACCATGAGAAAATGCAAGATATAATAAGTGAAGTATACATTGGAATAAGTGAAGCATACACATGAATAAGTGAAGCAAAAGTAATCAAATACATGTAAGAAATGAAGTATAAACATGAATACAAGGTATACACATGAAAACAAGTCACAAAGTAAACATTGGAATACACATAAGTCACAAAGTATACACGTAAGTTGTATTAAAGTATACACTTGAATACACATAACTCATATCTATTGAAGAGTGAATTTATAATGCAAATATGGACACCATCGATAAAACAAAATTGTATTAACCAAATAGCCATGTAGGCATATATCAAAATATGTCTCGATATAAGTATAAAATATATACAAAATAGCCATATAGGCTTACAATAATTTCATAGGAATAAAATGTCAAGTATATGTAATACAAAATATGTCCAAGAATGCCACATAGGCATACAACAAAGGACCCCACTCAAAAGTCATTTCCCTCCAGTTGAATGAAACAAACGGGTGGCCTTTGGTGGTCGGGTGGATGGAAATGCATATAATGACACTTTTTTACCCTGAACTCAAGGGTTTCTCATCCTAGGGTTTAGTTCCTCTCAATTCGTATATGTTACAATAACAAGTAAATACATCACTAACTCATTTGATTAAAAAATCCAGCGAAAATTTCTAATGAAAGCTATATAATCGGATGTATCGTCAGGCACTTGTGCAAAATTTTCATTTTATTTAAATTTTATCCCTGAGGTTCGTTGGAATTTCAACAAACCTTATTTTTCATCGAAGTTTCAACAAAGATATTTCATCAAAATTTTGATGGACTTGCAAAGTTAAATTTTGGCCGACATAAATAAAAATGAGCTCGACTATTTATTGCGATAGTGTTTTGCTCAATGATTTTCTTGGGAAAAATCAGAAAAAACTCAAGAAGATATCACCAAGTTGAGGGTAGTCATTTTCTTTTTCCAGAATTCATTTGTGAAGTCAGATTTGTACTTCTAGGTTTGAAAATCATATTTTAAAGCAACATCTCATCGGATTTCATTTTTAGTCTTGTGCATTTTCAGAATTTCATTTCCAGATTTTAGACCAGACTTCGCAAATTCTTTATAAGGGAATTGTTTATAACTTATGGAAAGTTCTTGATGGATTTGGAAAAAGATTATATTTGCAAGGTTTCAATTTTAACCCTAATGATCAATTTTCAATAGATTTGGGAGCCATAACTAGATAATATCAAAGGCATAGGGATAGCTACAGAGTGAAATAGTTGTCAAGATTCAAGCCTAGAGGGTTGGACAAAGAATTGGGAATGTTTGATAGTGGATAGTTTGAGCCATTTAGCTATGATATTTTTGAAGACTACTTCATAAAGATGTATTTTTCCTTTTGCCAAGTTTCAGAAATAGATTTTAGACCTTAGATGCCAGTGTCCTATAAAAGCAGTTATGGTATATCTATTACCTAAAGTTCTTGAATTCATCTTGACTCTATAAAAATGTATCTATTTTTTATTTGAACAAGAAAGAAAGAAATAAAGCAACCAATTTGTAAATATTGTGAGATATTTAGAGCAACAAACTAAAAAATGAAAAAATGAAGGTCAAGGCCTCTCTATTTTTCTCAGTTCACTTAAACTTTTTAGATGCTACCAAACATCTAGCAAGCTATAAATATCATGAAGATTATATGATTTCTATTTTTTTTGTACTTTGGAACAATTTACAAGATGAAATTGTCTTCTCATGTAGAAGTATAAGTTGCCAAATTCATTCAGAAGTTGGTACAGGAATCAAAAGATGAACCTGACAAATTGGAAACCAAAATTTTGTGGTAAGAAGAGTTGATTTTGACATGAATGACATGTTGTAATATCTTTATTAAGTAATACAATTTATTTAGTTATTTGACAATTTGGTGATTTGTGTGTAGATATGCCACCATATGAAACTGAGTGGAAAAGAGAGCTCCTTACCTTATCAAGTAATATCCAGATAAGATGTTATAAAAAATAAATTGTGCTTTTAGTGAAACTGGTCAACCTACTCATGCTTTTCCATGCTTAATTTTTTCCTTCTGGATTGAGCTACTTATGATAAATTTTTAACTTTCCTTGCAACTTGTGTATTACCCTCTCAAGTTTTTAACTGGTTAAAAGCAATCTCTTATAAAGGATATACAATTCCTTAGTAATTTAGATTGTCCTTTATGTTAAGGGAGGAATCTAACTATTATATATTTAATTCAACTTTATTTGAGAGTAAGCATATTTAATCTCTATGTGGTAGATTCAGACACTAAAAGAAATTATTTGACTTTATTAGGAAAAATAAAGCAAAAAATGTAAAAGTGAATCACATCTCTATTGAAAGTGATCCCATATCCTTTGTGATACCATCCCTCTAGTAACTTGACTATCCTTTGTCTTTTAGGTTATGCATGACTTTATTCGTTTGATTTCAATGGCCTTGCATAACACTTGAAGAAATTAATTGTGGTAGCTCCTTGAGATATTGTCCATGCACTCCTTAATACACTTGCAGGTTGTCCTCTTTTGAAACTTTGTGAGATGGAAATATTTATTAGTTTACCATACTGCTATGAAGAAAATGAACCCTTGACAAGATTTATGATGTTTTGAAAGCCCTCTTGACTGCTCAATTACTTTTCTTTATGTATCTTTTAAAGTTTGTCATACTACCCTATCATTGTTATTATTAATTTCAATGCCCCCTTCATGGTTATGACATGGACTAATCATTGTTTATTTGAATACTCATGACTATGATCTCCTTTTAGGAATCTATAGTAAAGTTTCATTCCTTTCTTTGAAGTCCATTTCCTTAAATCTTTTCTCTTTGCTTGTTGCTCCTTACCTCTATAGTATCCCTATATTGCATATACATAATAATAACAATTATGGTGATAACTAGTGGACATGGGTATAACATCAAGAATCATACAAATGTAGTTTATATCTGCATATATAATACCATGAGATACTAATATTGTAGCACTAGTCAAATAATCATCATCAAACTATATTTGTTGATCAAATACAATGAAAAATAAAATATATTAAAATATAAAACATTGATCTTTTCTATCTACTCCACTATAAATAATAAAGACTTCCAACACTCAAATTGGTAGGAAATTTCTATAGTCTTTATTATTTACAGTGGAGTAGATAGAAAAGATCATTATTTTACATTTTACTATATTTTATTTTGAAAATAGCATTGGACGGTAAACTGGCTAATACACTATCAAATATAATGATTGGACCCTATGAATATATAGGTTATCAATATTTAATCAATTCACATGAGAAATAATACTGACCAATAGTATCAATGAAACTTTGATACTATATAACAATGACTAGTCTCAGTTTGATGACATTTCAAGACCAATGCATGAATATCATTTGGGCCTCATGGCATTGAACATTGTTTTCATTCAACCATGATATAATGTTCTTATAGGAATCACAATACTAGTATGATTGAATGTATCAAGGGAAATAGGAGTTAGAGTAGATAAAAAGAGAACAAAAATATTGTAGTGTAACCTTATTATTATATAAATAAACAGAAAAATAGTAAGAGTAGGAACCCCAAATATCATGTTCATTGTCTATGTGAATATGTGTGGAATAGAGTGACCTCTTATCTATTTCAATTGTTGATAAGGTTATGGTTTATTCTTATTCTCCTTTGCATAGTATAAGCTCTAACCAATTTTTAATATTTAGCTTAAAATTCAAGATAGTATTCCATACTGATTCTATGTCAATAGGAGGGAGGAAGTTGCCACAAAAATGCATATTTAGAATCAGTATTCCATACTGATTCTAGAATAAAATTTCTAACTGTTAGGTCTCAAAAATGCAGATTTGGACCACAAGAGGTTGCCAAGCTCTTACAACATTTTTGGTTAACATACAAGGCCAAATAATGAACTTGGACCTTCTACTCTTTAGGCTCTGCTAAACCTAGGCATGTTTACCTATGTGAATGATGCAAATTTGAACTATGTTTCCTACTTGACCAATCTATCCACAATGGAAATTTGGCAATGGAGAGATGTGATCCTAATTTGGTATAAATTGTATAAGTAATATCAAGGTAAAATCTAATATGTTCATTTAACAGATGTCAAATAAAATGGATAAAACTAAATGATGAAATGGGGAAGACCAGTGCCTCGTTGGGTAAATGGAGTCAAATGAAAGTCTATGAGGAATGGCTTCTATCTGGCAGAAATTCTAATTGTTTGGCATACAAATATTTTTCTATAACTTGTATAAACATGCAGGAATGTAATTATCAAGTTCTTCTTAATTATCCAAATGATTCTTCCAAGTTACTAATGACTAAAAGGATTTAATCTTTACTTGAAATAACCAATTAATCATACCACAAAAATACAACAAATATGCATCAATAAATTGAACATATGCTTGATATATCTATTTAAATAACAAAGAAACACTAGCCTTGGAGACAACTTAATAATATTTTCAATTAACTCAATGAACAATTGATACCAGAATGACACCATTAAAATCAAAGTCCTTTCATTGATTCCTCAAAATTTCATACATGCATCATGGTCCTTTTAAATGTAACTATTTTGGAAATTATCTATTCTAACAGCCTATTCTCCTTCTAATCTCCGCCCTTTCTTTTTAATAACAAAATGGATATTTATACATCAACCGCTTGAAAGGACATGTCCTTTTAGAAATGTCTTATGTTAAAACAACAATAAATTGAAAAAGGTAATTAGGCTCTGTTAAGCCATAAGTGAATCTTCGAAAAGTGGTCCAAGTAGTCCCAGTGCTCATGTGTATCTGCATCTCCCAATGCATTATGTATCGTGATCTCCATTTTCACCATCTTTTCATTATGTTCGCATGCTTCATCTAGTGTCATATCTTTCGTGGTAGCTGTCTTCAGAATTTCTTACAATATTGACTCACTTTAACATTTCCACCTAGTCATTTCTTTTAATATTCCTCCATCATCGAAGAATGCATTCAATCCCTTTTTGGTGGCATCAATTAGTCCCTGTACATCCCCTCGCAATTATTTAAAAAATTCTTTGTGCTTATTCATAAGATGATTTGCAGCCTCAATTGCCACATTATTAGGAGCATCCCTCTAGTTTATTTCCTAGAGCTTCTCTAAGATCCTACCATTCATTCTCTCATGTTCTTGTAATGCAACAAAGTTATTTGAGTGTATTCCCCAGAGCTTATTCAACCAAGTTGTTAGATTGGCTTGTCTTTTCTTAATTACTGCTACAAGTGCATCATACTTTCCTTGAGAATATGCACTTGACCCTTCCCAATGATCTTTTTCTTGTGAACTTTCACCATGGATGAGAAGCTTGGTTGACCCCATTATAACTCCGATTAAATATTTCAAGCGGTCGTTTTCTCTCAACATTCTCTCATTATTCAATTTGTACATTTATTTTTCCTTGATCAACATTTGTATTTGAGCTTTGTTCAGTTTTTCTACGTTGATCCCAATCTCTATTGTTGCCACGGGATCAACCTCCCAAACCTTTAGGGTCATAAAATGCCTGGATACCTTCTTAATATCAATGCCAACTAATTTCCTGTGAGGTGGATACAAGGCCCAAATCATTAATGACCCTTCATCTGGATTGTACTTTGACCCTGCATAGACTTTTGTCACCTTTTTTGGGCTGAGCTTGTGTGTAGCATTATTGTTTTTTAGGAAACTGTCAAAGACTAATGCAGAATTGAGATCCAACCCTAGAAGAATCATAACACCAGCACTTTCTAACATTTTCCTTCCCTTTTCAGGTGTCATACCTGCCATCTCTCTGTCCACACTCATCTTTAGATCATTCAGTAATTGTTCTTCATTACCTGGTGTGACATTGTCAACCATTTCTCTTATCTCTTTTCCTTTTTGTTTATATAAGAATGCCTTAAATTCTAGAGAATTTATAAATTCATTATCTACTACAAATGACTTATAATCTATGTGCCTTGTATCTGTATCTATACTCTCTTCAACACTTAATTCCCTGACAGGGCAGGCATAATCTTGAGTTCTCAACCTTGACATCTTGTTAGGTAGATCTTGTGGTAAATTAGTCCCAGATGTCTCTTCCCCGGAAGACAACAAATTTGTATCTTACAACCCTTGATTATATTCTTCAACCACCATTTTTTCTTCTTTTGCCTCCAAGTTCCTAATCATATCATGAAATTGATAGGGCACATGTTGATACCCCCCAAAGTTTATCTTTCGTTTAGCAGGATTGATATACCCTTCCAGATCAAAATTCTTTCTTGATGGTCCTCTTTTCATATTATATTGTTGTAATTTATCAAGAATCAGATCATACCCTTCTTTTGCCAATACAGTAAAATCACTGAAGCATAGTGTACTGGGCATAAAATCCTGCTTTCCAAAAGAACTCAAATTCATAACACTGGAAAAGTCCATTTTCCTAACAATTTCCAAGTATGAAATCCTGTCCGGAACTATTTTAGGCAAAATGAATGGGGCATCTTCAAATCCATAAACCCTAATCATGGTAGCATCCTCCAAACAATACCAATCCCCTCAATTGTGGCTAATTGGCCCATTGAAGTCCTTAGGCTTGAGAAATCTCTTTATCTCATCAGACAAAGAATAAGCACATGGATGATTATAAAATTTGTACAATGGTTTTACAAAATATTCCTCAAAGTGTACAAAACTAGAATTAGCAAACCTGTTGTCCCAAACAATAGTCCATAATTGAATAGTTAATGACATGCCTTCCTTGTCAAATTGTGAAATTTTTATTTCTTGAGGCCACAACCCTAACTCTTGTCCAAAATACAAAACTATATGCATCAATAGTGAATAATGCCTAAGATGTAAGATAGAGGCTCCACCTTTTATTGTCATCAACCTAGAATCAAGCCCTTTAAAATGTATGAGGCATAATCAAAAGGTCTAGAGTTGTGATACTGAATATCTGCTGAAATTACCATGGGCATAATTGTCATATACTCAGGGACTTCCATTCCCAATACTTGACCTATCGAGAAATAAGTGTATTTCATATAGCGCTCAAAAAGATCAACATGGAATGGGGGTCCTTCACTATCTTCTAGCGGAATTGGTTTTCTGCCATGTCTAATTTTGTGCAAGGGAAATCTCCAACCTTTATAAATTGTGTCCATCCTCCTGAATTCCTTTTCTAACTCTTCATTTATGATCTTTTCCTTCCATACCCCTTCCAATTTAAAAGCTTCGCCTACTGCATCCTTTGATATGTGTATCAATGGGTTCCCAGATGGGTCACAGATGGCTCTGAGTTTTGAATTATAATGAGTGACCAACAATTTCACCAATTCAACATTGACAAATACATTAGGGCAAACCAACTTCCCCATATTAAGCTTCCATGGGTTACATACTGGTTCAAAATGATTCCTCCGATAGTAATGAAATCTAAACAGTTCATAACCTCTTATTGGAGTCCAAATATCTCCTATGAGCTTACATTTGTCATCAAATTTATCCACTTCTACCCTAAGTTGTGCAGATCATCTAGCTTTAGGTCCAAAGCCAGGTAATTGGTCAATAAGATCTTGACTTAGCTTTCACTCAGTGCCCTCTCGCTGAATTTTAGTTTTTTGTTTTTTCCCTTTAGACTGACTACTTTCCCCATGTTTTTACCCCTTGATTTTCCC
Organism: Sequoiadendron giganteum; assembly: GCA_007115665.2. NCBI lineage: Eukaryota > Viridiplantae > Streptophyta > Pinopsida > Cupressales > Cupressaceae > Sequoiadendron > Sequoiadendron giganteum. The sequence continues at coordinate 796,674 of CM021101.1, read as the reverse complement.
GAACCAGTGGCTTCCATTCATCAAAATTACAAAATTAAGGTATGAAGAACTTACTGTATTTTTCTCGAAACTTTGAACTGAAAGAATGCCTTGGTCCTTTGCTCGCCTCTCTGCTTCCTTCACTGTCAATTCCACAATAATGTTTTCAATTGAATTCGCCTTGATTCATGAAATTACCTATGCTCCTTGGTGCCATTAATTTTTTATCTAAAACATGAGTGTAGCAAGTTTTTTTGAAACTCTGACTATCACATCATGTAATCTTGTTGGCAAGATATTTTCAAATCTTAGGCGATTATTTTATTCGGGCTTTTACCAATGTTCATTAAACACCCGATAAGACATCTTGTAGTTTCCCCGACACTCTGAGTCTCCCTAATAGCTATTTTTTATCTTTTCTATCAATAGATCATATATCACTAAGATGTCATGTAGGTTCACTGGCGTTATGAGTCTCCTTGAGAGTTATCCTTTCAGTCTTAAGTATATCGATATGACTCCCATCGATGCAAACCTATCATTGTGACTTATTAAGTCGGGTAGATAGTCCTCATCTTACTCCAAAGATATGTATCTTTCCGAGATATTTCCTTCGTCAATTATGATTGCTAAGACATAATGATTTTTTTTTCTGCCAATGGAACTACACTCGGTGTGACCTTACCTCTCTCCATTGAAATCTGTCTCACCGATGAATTTATTCATCGGCAAGACCATGAATCATGTCTTTTCGATAATCATTCCCTCCAAACATATCGCTAGGTCCCTTACCAATACAATTATATCGATGCATCATGGAGGGTCGGCAGGACTCCTCGAACTCATCCCAATAACATTATCCTACCGATAGAATTCTCCTTTGCTTCATCCAAAAGATTCATTGGAATGTCTTAGGATGAATTTAGGAACTTTACTCCGATGACTCTTGTCTAGCCAACATATTTCCTTGTGCTTCGAGCGATAAGACATATATAAGCTTGATATGACTTCACACTATCACCCCAATGATTATTATCTAGCTGATAGGATCTATTTGTCATTTGAGACTGTGAACTGCATTTTCCCGATGTGTATGCTCAAATGAGATTTTATCGGTATGAAATTCATGACCTCTTGCCGATATATTGAAAAAAGATATGCGTTAGTATAAAATGATTTATGGATCGAAGAGACTCACATCATCTTATGTCGATATGATTTATACATTCAAATGCTCAAGGTCGGGTGAATTTTATAGGACCACATGATAAAAAATAACTAGAACATGGGTGAATATATTATGCAAAGCAGATTCTTATACTTATGGTATGGGCTTCTTAGGAAACTTATGAGTATAGACAGCCATAAAAATTTCAAAATTTTACAATTCTAATAGTAACCAAAGACATGAATTAAATGGATGGAAGAAAATTCAATACAAATGGAAATAGATTTGACATATAAAACTAGAGGATGGCCCTATGATATTTTGAAGCACTATTGTAATGGTGAAGTCAATTTAAATAGAGGCTTGCTTCATAAGTAGATGGAAGTGTACGAGACATTTGAAGTTTCTTGTGAGAACAATATTTAGCTTAACCTACAAAACTAGACAAATGAAGTGTTGTCCTTACAAAACAATTTTGTCGAGAGTGTGGAAGTGAAGTTCTATACAAGATTGTTTGTATGTATTGTATTCAACGTAAATATGTTAGGATCGGTCTCAACAATCATTTTAGTCTTTCAAAATGATATCATCCTTATTCAACCATACACTATTTTGTGTCAGATGGATGTAATCATTAAGGAAGACCCTTTCATTATTCCCTTAATGGATTGAACTTTCAAGGAGGCCATCTAATGGTGTTGCCTATTGATATCCAAAGCAGGGATGTGAATAAGGCTGATGACTATGCAGGCTATATTGTAGATAAAATTCATAGATCTTTTAACTTTATCAAGGCATATAATAGGGTGGTCCACTTCAAATAAAAATATTTATTATTCCATACTATTTTATTTACATAATTCATTTGTGAATTCAGATTTGTACTTCTAGGTTTGAAAATCATATTTTAAAGCAACATCTCATCAGATTTCATTTTTAGTCTTGTGCATTTTCAAAATTTCATTTCTAGATTTTGTTGTGCAAGTTCAATATTTTGATTTTAGGAGTCTAACAATTGGAAATCATAGTAAAATCAGAATTTAATAATTTCTGGAATTAGCATTTTAAAGTGTTTTTTGGGGTCATTAACTTTAGACTATCTTCTCTTTTGCAGGGGTGGTTGCATGCCGATTTTTTTTTGTGTAAATATCAGAATTATTAGATTTTGTTACCTGTCTATGATTAAAAATTATTGGAGTGTGAGTTTGATATTTTTTGAAGATCTAAATATTCAAGCTTGGTAAGGAAAAATCATGTCAAATAATATTAGTCCAGAACAAAATGAAGAGTCACTTGATAGATTGTGGGCTAGATTGAAAAGAAAGGGTGATGGAAAATTTTATTGTCCTTGCAATAATTACAAGGGTTTAAAGAAGAGAAGAATTTAATCACAATAGCTGAGAAACATCGTAGGCAACATGGTCACTTTGAAGGGGGGCATGATTATCCTCCATTGGTAAGTTGTTCATTATATGTGTTTATATTGATTGAATTTGTAAATGTTTATATTGTTTTAACATTTTTTATATATATAAAAAATCACTTGATCATGATCATGGTTTATTGATGTCTATCATTATTATAAAGGTGGGGTGTCCTAGGGCACATGATATGGATTATCACGGCCCGAAGAATGTGGTTTTGCAAGTGGAGGAACATGGAGTTGTGAATATCGAAGATGAAGTTAATAATCCTATGGAAGAAGATGATCAAGCACCAGAAAACATAGTTGAAGATGATGGTACAAATACATTGATCCATGACACATTTAGTGGCACAACTAATCATGTTGATCGAGATGACTTTGATGATGTTCCTGATTTACTTGTACTTGAGAAGGCATGTGAGCCCCTTTATGAAGGCTCCCAAACAACTTTTCTCTCTGTTGTATTGTTGTTGGTGAGCTTAAAGGTTATGAATGGTTTATCCAACATAGAAAACTCACGGATGTTAAGGTATGTCATATATGTCATCTTTTTTCATCTATTTTAATTGTTGTTAGTTCATCACTAGTAAATAAAGGATGAAATATGTATCATTAATATTCTTTATATTAACAAATTATTTTTTGTTGTAGACTGATTGGTGAATTTTTGTTACCACCATCAAATATTTTACCTCGCTCATACCAAGATTTATCTAGCATTATGAAAGATATTGGAATGGAGTATCAAGCAATAGATGCATGTCCCAATGATCATACTATATATCATAAACAACATGAATTTGCAATAGAATGCTCAGAATGGCATATCAGTAGATATCAAATAGATCAACTAATAATAAAGGTGCCTTGCAAGGTTCTTCATTATATTCCCATTATTCCACATATGCAACAATTATTTAGGTGCGAAAGCTTAGTGCAATTTATGGATTACCATGCATGGAATAGAAGTGGAGATGACATTCTTTGAATTCCTATGGATGGTTTTGCATTTAGGGACATGGAGAAAAAATGGCCACATTTTAAAGAAGAACCTCGTAATCTCAGGCTTTCATTGGTAATGGACGGTGTCAATCCATTTGGAGAGCTAAGATCTATTTACTCGATGTGGCCTATTTTTGTTATCAACAATAACATTCCTCCATGGATTTCAATAAAGAGGGAGCAAAAAATGTTGGCAATGATTATTCCAATTATTTGTTTACATCGATTTTCTTTAACGTAGTAGCATCTCATTTGTTTTATTTGTTGCATAATGACATATTTTTTTCATTTAATAGTCATGTACATTATTTATATATATATATATATATATTGCAATAAAATGGCTATAATAATTATGTAATGTTTATGTTCATTCAACTAGGTAAGTACCAAGTTAAAGATATGAATATATATATCGAGCCTCTTAGCGACGAGTTAGTACAATTATGGAATGGCATCACTATGTATGACGTATCTAGACCAATAGGACAAAGACAATTTCAATTCCATGCAATGCTTGTATGGACAATTCATGATGCCCCAAGGCTAAAACATTTTTGTGGTATGTTATAATGTTCTACTGCATGACTTTAACGATATTTAATTTTATGAAGTAGATATCATGCATGTTTTTTAAATAATCTATTCATTATATATAATTATAAAAATTGACATATTTAATCCAATTATATATGATTTGCAAGTCTTCAAACAAAGGGAAAATTTGCATGTCCAATTTGTGGTCCAAAGATGAAATCTCGTCATTCAACAAGTTTAGGAAAGCAGCTGTTTGATGAGTATAGACACTTCCTCCACAAAAATCATAAGTATCGAACTACTGAAAAACATCTTTTCAATGGGAAATAAGAGACTACATCAAAACCATGAAGAATGACACCTCGCCTATGGAAGTTGGAATATAATAGAATTAATCGTTAAGGTTAAACATCAGATCAAATTGTTTATCTATCATATATGATATGTTTTGAATTTATATTTTTATATTGTGTTGTGTTTACTCATGTTGTAATTGACAGTGATTGTCGTTGTTAATTTGTTTAACTTATATGCTTCATGAAGGTCATCAAGGCATTAATGGTTGGCTTCCACAGGGACTGAAAAGTTATCCCAGACAATTTAGTAAGTTGCCCTAATATGAGCAGTTACAAATTGTGCATTTGTTTGATACAATGCATATCGGAAAGAATATGACATAAAAGTTATGGAAAATATTGGATGGAAGGCATGACAAAGAAAAAATTGTCAAAATTTGTAGTGACATTCAGGAAGCCAATCATGCAATGAAAAATTTCATTCAATTAAATAGCGATGGAAACAAAATTAATAAAAGTGCCCTTCCTTGGTTATTAACGGAGCAGCAAAGCAATGCTATAAAAGAAGCCATACAAAAAATTTGATTTCCCACAAGATTTGCTGTGAACATAAACAATATCATAACAAAGAAAGGTGAATTTGGGTCAGGGATGAAAATGCATGATTGGCATACCTTCATTAAGGTAATTATTCTGGTATATTATAAATATATTTGTATACTGCATGTACTTTTCAGTGTATTATGTTCACTACTTTTGGAAAAATTAATGAAAAGATCATTTTATAATTGTTGCAGTACGTTCTACCTCTATCTCTCCCAAAAAACTTCAACAACAATTTCAAGCAAGTTATATGTGATCTTGGAAAATACATGAGGTAAGTAGCGATATTTGTTCAATTTTTTGTATATTTTTGTTAAATCTCGTTAATATATTTGTGCCTTGAATCACTTGTAGATGGTTGTCATCTAAAGCAATACATAAATAAGATATAAATTATTGGAAGAGAAAAATTCATCATCTAATGTGTGAAATGAAAAAGTGTCTACCTTCGACATTTTTCAATGCATAAGAACACTACCTCATACACCAAGTTGAGGAGATTGAATTGTGTGAACTTGTACACACAAGGTCAATGTGGATGGTTGATAGGCACTTGAAATGTTTGAAGGCTTTGGTTAGACAAAGAGCACATCCTGAGGGTTCTATAGTGGAGGTATATATGGTATACCAGACCATGGTGTACATTACTAAATATCTTCCTAAGTTTGTAGCAAAGATCCATGTAGATCGCATTTGGGATCCCAAATCCATTAAAAAATTCGAAGGGGAGTACCTGATGGGGAAAGGTAGATTGAGGAAAGTGACAAGTAATTATAAGATGGTCATGGAGATTAATTAGAATATATTTTACATTTGGTTTTTATGTATATTGTACTTATTTAATTATTAATCTTCAATATACATCAATTATAAATTATGGTCGTATACCGTGGTAATTAACTAATTATATGTCATTTATGAATTTTAAATTTTTTTGATACAGTTGGTCGAGAGTACAGTTAGTCGAGAGTGGGATGTACTACATTTGTACGTCACAAACAATATTGATTGGATGACGGTATGGATTGAATGACGTCAACAATCTGGGTGTGCATTAACATGGGAAGGTGTGGCTTCATTGGTTAAAGAAGCTCATCATAATGGAGATTCCAATGTTACACCAAGGGAAATTGATTTAGCATATGGTTTAAGAGATAAATAGGTATGTATAAATATATTAATCATCCATATTATTTAATTATTTTCAATTATATTGATGTATATATATGTTGAGCTTTTTTTCTTTGCATACATTCGGCCAAGAATGAATATGTTTATCAACTAACGATATTGCAATAATTTTTACATGTTTGACATATTGCAGGTGAAACACCACAAGGCTATGTGGTGCAATGGTCATAAATTTCAAATCAAAAAGTTGGATGACACAAAGAAAACTTGTGATTTTGGGATAACTGTAGTCTTTCAGGTGACTAATGTTTCATCTAGAAGAGACATACATCTAGAAGTCTCAGAAAATCAATACTATGGGATTTTGCATGATATACTTGAGTGTGACTTTAAGTCCTTCAAATTATTTTTGTTCTTCATCCTATGGTACAGGCTACGATTGAATGAAAATGATCCTGAGAGAACTGTGATTGAACATGATAATAGATTTACCATGGTTAATACAAGGTATTTTGAGCGAGCTAGAAATGAGCCCTATGTTCTTCCAAGCCAATGTGAGTAGGTATTTTACTCAAAGGTTCTAGGTAAACCGAGTTGGTCATATTTTGTTAGACATGATCCAAGAGGAAGGCCAATAAAGTTTAATGTGGTGGAAGAAGAAGATACCAAAGAATTAGAAGATTATGTAGATGATGATCAGGATCAACTGTTAGTTGATGATGATCAAGATCAACTGTTAGTTGATGATGTGCCTGATGAAGAGTTGAAGAGGAGGAACTAGATCATGATGATGTAGGAGTTAATGTTCCTGAAGATGATATCCATGTGGATGATGACATTATCGAAACTGATATCAATGACGATGATGATGATATGGCCAATCCTTACATTGTCGAATCTGCATCGGATGATACAGACAAAGGGTTGGATGAAGAAGAAGATCAATGACATTGAAATCTATGAGTTATGTGATTGTATTATCTATTTGATACTAATTTATTGATAGAATTATGTTTGACTTATGCGGTTACATAATTAATTCATGATGTTTTTAATGTTTTATGCCATTACATAATTAATTCATGATGTTACAACTATTGTAGCTCTCCTTGAAATTTCCATATGATCATAATGAATAGTGTTTTAGGAAATTTCATGAAAGATGACACATTGATCGTAGTAGTGAAATAATTGCAAAGTTGTTTATATTTTTTAGACCAATCACCCTTCAAAATGTCATTTTTAGGATCATCTCCAATTTTATTACTAGGACACATAAGGTAGGATTTGATTGGCTTATCTAGGACGAACATTGTGGCTTTGTGTAATGTGAGAAAATTTTGGATGGGGTAGTGGTGTAGGAGCACCTACACCTCATAAAGTGATCATTGCAAAGGTTGTTGATGGTTGAGGATTTAAAATACAAGCTCTTGACATTCCAAAATCTATGTTTTTCTTCAAAAAATTTGCATTTTTCATGTTTTGTAGCACTATACAGTCACATATAGTCATATTTTGATGTGAAATCAATTCCATGTCATGAAGATATGTGTTAGCTTTGATTTGAATCTGATTTGAGGGCTTAAGGCATTGATTTGAGTTAGAAAGCTTCATTTCTTTTCATACAACCCGGTTACCCTATTTTTGAGGGTTTTATAGTCCAAACATGATATAAAGGGGCTCTTACACTTTTTGTGATTACTATATCTTGTGTAATAGGCCCCATGGATATTTTTGTAATTGTAGTATGCATGAATAGGGAGTAGGATGAGAAATAAAGAAGGTATAGATGTTGTCCTCAAGAGTTTTGTGAAGAAAAGCATGTGAAATGAGAGGTTCAAGCCTAGGTTTCAACAGAATATGTATGGGTGATCTAATTTTATGAATTTTTACCCATGTAAAAACCTAATGGGTTGTGTCTGAGTTGGTTTTGAGGTCTGGGAGGTTGTGGAAGTATGAGATTCAATAAACCCTCATGATTTTGGTTTAAAACAAGGGTTTTTGGGTTTGGCAAGAATTTGGCCGTACAAGTGGAATCTTTTGAAGGTTTGGAGGTTGTTAGCTCTCAAAAACCCAGGTAAGAATACCTCAAGAGGCTTCCAATCTCTTGATAAGTTTTAGGGTAACAAACAAGGCCAAATGATTTGAACCTTCTTCTCTTTAGGTGCTGCCAAACCTAGGTGGGTCTACCTTTGTGAACTAAGCAAACTTAAGTGATGTGATTTTATTTACAAAAATCTATTCACAATGGAAATATTATAGTGAAAAGATATAATCCTAATAAAGTGTATGTGTAATATTAGAATATGTTCAGTTAATAGATGTAAAAAATAAAATGGACAAACAACTTTGCCAATTTAACTATATGTATATATAACTTTAAGTTATTTTTATTTTAAATAAAAGTACTGAAGTTACAACATACAAATTAAATGATATTTATGATTGTAAAATCTATGATTAAATATATCTCTCAGAATCCTTTTTGTCCCAATTTGAAAATAATTCTATATTATAGAATACATTTATTTAAATTTTAAGATGAAAATAGCAAGGAAAAATCAAACAAATATCTTTATGAAAGAAGTATATTTGCGTGAAATTAAATATGATTTGTATTCCAATGTAAAAACTACAAAGAATGGAAACAATTCTTTCAACACATAAACTATTATGTAGTAGTCAATTAAAATGATCTAAATAGTCTAATAATTTGACCATTAGCATATAGCAATTTCTATAGAGTTGTAGATCTCTTCCATTTCAAAAACACAAAACAATATTAGGTAGATAATAAAACATCTTTCATTTCTACAATGAATTATTTACCCTAGAGGAACTAGAATATAGTATACAAAGAAAACCAACAAACCCACAACTACCCCTATTTTGAAGGAGTTTAGTTTTCTCCCCTTCCTGATCTCCCTAATATTGTCTAATTATTTTAAAGAGACCAAGGGTCATAACACAACTTTATTCACCCCACTAAATAGCTTGGTTAATGAAACTTGACAAAAGCAACAAAAAATTGCTACATTTGGCATTGAAATTGGATTTTGTTTACAACAATCTATTCACAATGGCAATCCTATAGTGAACAGATATAATCCTAATAAAGTGTATGTGTAATATTAGAATATGTTCAATTAACATATGTAAAAAATAAAATGGATAAACTAAAAGATAAAAGTGTGAGACCAGTGTCTTGTTGGGTGTATAGAGTCTAATGAAGATCTAGAAAAGTATAATCTATGATGGAAATAATTCAAACTGTTTGGCACATAGATGTAGTTTATAACTTGTATAAACGTGCAAGTAAATGACTGAAAAACTCTACTTGAGATAGAATGACAATCCTAGTTATGTTATTCTTCTTATTGATCCAATTAATCCTCTTCAATTACTATGATTGACTAGAAGGGTTTAATGATCAATCACAGTAACTGAAGAGGATTAATACATGAATATATGCTTGATATATCAATTTAAACACCAGAAAAGCATAAAAATGGAGACAACTGGATAACTGTATAATTCCACAAACAACTGATACCAAGATTAAGCCACAAGTTCAGACATCTTCATTAACTTAATCAAAAATCATACATGAATCTGAGTCTTTTAAAGGAAAGTTTCATTGCAAACTATCTACTGTATCTTTCTCCTATCCACCTATATCTATTTTACATTATGAAAAAGATAAAATATATATCAAAATTGTGAAAGGGCGCGTCCTTTTAGAAATGTCTTTTGCTTAACAAAAATAACAAACTAGAAATTATGCTCTATTAAGCCATAAATATATGTTTGACAGATAATCTCGGTAAGCTAGTCGCTTGTGTGTATCAGCATCCTCCAATGCATTCATTATGTCTATCTCCATTTTGAACATCTTCTCATTCTGTTCACATGCCCCGTCCATTGTTAAATCATTTCCATCTATATTTTCCCTTTAGTTCCCCTCCATCTTCTAACAACATTGGTACTCCCATTTTTGTGACATTGATCATCCCTTGCTCATCACCTTGTAATTCATCATGGAAGTCTTTATGTTTTTTCATAAAATTGTTTCCAATATCAATAGCTATGTTATCAAGAGCATCCATTTGGTTTATTTCCTGGAACTTCTCTCGGATCCTGCCATCTATCCTCTTATGTTCTTGTAGTGCAGTAAAATTGTGTGAATGTGTTCCCCAAAGCTTACTCAACCAAGTCATTAAATTGGTCTGCCTCTTCCTTATTATTGCAGTGAGTGCATCACATTTACCTTGTGAGTACACATTTGATTCTTCCCACTGGTCTCCTACCTAGGAGCTTTCACCATGAGTCAATTGCTTTTTGGATCCTAGCATGATTCCCATCATGTCCTTCAAGTGATCATTTTGTCTGAGTAGTCTCTCGTTATTAATATTATACATTTTTTTTCCTTGATTAGCTTTTGGATTTGGGATTTATTTAATTTGGCTACATTAATGCCAATTTCTACTATAGCTATTGGATCAACCTCACCAACTTTTAACGTCATTACATGTCCAAAATCCTTTTCAGTATAGATTACAACAAATTTCTTGTGTGGAGGATACAGTGCCCATATCATAAGTGATCCCTCATCTGGGTTATACTTAGATCCTACATAAATCTTTGTTACCCCCTCAGGAGTGATTTTATGTGTGGCATTACTATTCTTCAGAAAACTATCAAAAACCAAAGCAAAGTTTAAATCCAACCCAGGAAAGATCATGACACCTGCATCTTCTAATAATTTCCGTCCTTTCTCAAGGGTCATGCTCTTCATTTATTCTTCCACACTTGATTTTAAGTTATTCAGTAGTTGTTCCTCATTACTTGGTGTAATATCCTCCACTGATTCCCTTATTGATTTTCCTTTTAATTTGCACAAAAAGGTTTTAAATTATGAGGTTTTAATGAATTCATCATCAGCCACAAATGATTTGTATGCTATCTTCCTTGTGTCAGTATCTACACTCTCTTCAACATCTGGTTCCCTGGGAACATACTTGTAGTCTTGAGCTCTCAATCTGGAAATTTTATCAATTGTACTGCTAGGCCTACCATCACCAAATGCCTCTTCATCAGAAGATAATAGTTATGTATCTTGCAATCCCCTATTATACTCATCAAGAAATTTTTTGGCTTCCTCTACTTCCAAATTCCTGATCAAGTCATCATACAGATAGGGTGTGTGATTGTATCCTCCCATGTTTATTTTATTTTTGGAAAAATCAATATACCCTTTTGGATCAAATCCTTTTCGCAGTGGACCCTTCTTCATGTTGTATTGCAGCAATTTTTTGAGAACCATGTCATATCCATCCCTTGCTAATACAGTGAAATCACCAAAGCATAATGTACTAGGCACAAATGTTTGCTTTCTGAAATAACTCATATTCATAACATTTGAAAAGTCCAATTGCCTAGCAATCTCCAAATATGCAATCCTATCAGGCACCATCTTGGGTAGAATGAAGGGTCCATCTTCAAATCCATATACTCTTATCATGGTCACATCTTCTAGATAGTACCAGTCTCCCCAATTATGGTTGAGAGGTCTATTGAAATAACTAGGCCTTAAAAACCTTTTTATTTCATCAAACAATGAGTATTCACAATGATGATTGTAAAATTTGTATAGTGATTTCACAAAAAACTCTTCAAAATGTAGATAACAAGAATTAGAAAATCTGCAATCCAAGGTGGCAGTCCAGAGTTGTACTGGTAATAAGATTCCTTCCTTATCAAATTGTACAAGCCTCAGTTTTTTAGGCCACATCTGCAATTCTTGTCCATAATAAAGTATCATATGCATTAGGATTGAATAAGCATCCAAGTGCAAGATAGGAGCTTCACTTTTTAATGCCATCATTCCTGAATCAAGTACTTTAAAGATGTGTGAAGCATAATAAAAAAACCTTGAATTGTGACATTGGATGTCCACTACATTTACCATGGGTACAATTGACATGTGCTCAGGGGCCTCCATTCCCAACACTTGACACACTGAAAAATATGTGTACCTCATGTAGGGTTCAACCAAATCAACATGGAATGAAGGACCATCACTTTCATTCAGTGGAATTGAAACACCATCTTTCTTAGACCTGTGTAGTGGCAACCTCCAACCCTTGTACAAAGTATCCATCCTCCAGAATTCCTTTTCTAGATCTTTAGGTAAAATGTTTTCACCACACACTCCCTCTAGGTTAAAAACCTCACAGATGGTAGCTTCAAATATATGTATAAATGGTTTTCCTGATGGATCACAAATAGCTTTACATTTTGTATTATAATAGCTAGCTAGCATCTTCACCAATTCTACATTTACAAATACATTGGGGCAAACTAGTTTCTCTACGTTTAACTTCCACAGATTGCACACTAGTTCGTATCGGTTCCTTCGTTGGTAATGAAAAATAAACAACTCATATCCCCTAATTGGGGTCCATATGTCTTGTATATGCTTGCATTTATCCTCTAACTTTTCCACTTCTGCCCTAAGTTGTGTAGATCATCTGGCCTTAGGTCCTGAGCTGGGAAATTGATCAATTAAGTCTCGGTTTAACTTCCTCTCAACTACCCCCGGTTCCTTCTCTGCTTCATTTTTTTTTTTTTTCCTCTAGGGTTTTTACTCTCACTCTATTTCCTACCTTTTTCTTTTCTTGAGCTAGTGCTTTCGATTTTATGAATCACAAAACGAGAAATTTAATTATAGGGAACTTACAAGTTTATTTAGAATTCTTTGACTGCAAGATCCTTTGGCCCTTTGTCCATTCTTCTATTGCTAACTTTGCAAAATTCACCTTCAATTACTTTTCTCAATTTAGGAAATCATCGACACATTTGGTAGTAATACTACCATTAACGTCCTAGCTTTGAACACAAGTGTAGCTGATCTTCGAATTTACCCACTATCACATCAAATATTCTATCGGCAAGATAATTCAAAATTTGGGCGATCCTTTTATTTAGGCTTGACTAACACTCATTAAACATTCTTTTTGTCGGGGAGACATTACGTCGATATCACATAATCTATCCATCTAATTCATATAAATGTCACCAAGAGTCACCTCGATGACTATCTTGATCCATTTGTGTCTTCATTGGTGTATCGCTAAGACATTTAGTAATTTTGCCCATGTTATAAGTCTCCCCGATGATTATTCCTTTGATCTCAAGTATGTCACCAAGACTCCTGCCGATGTAGTCTTATCGACGTGACATAGTGGGTCAGGAGGACATTTTGAACTCATTCTGATAGCGTTTGTCTTAGCGATATTATGTTTCTTTGTTTTTTCGACAAGACAAGATGAGTTTTTCGACGATGATATTTCATCAGCGAGACAAATGCACTCGATCTGACTCAGGGATCTTACTCCAATGGCGTTGGTCTGGCCGATACAACTCCTTGTGCTTTGATTGGTGAGACAAGACAGGTTTCTTGTCGATGAAACTTCATAGGTGAGACCTATATGATCGGTATGACCTTTTCATTTCACCCCAATGGAACTTGTCTTGCCGATGATATGGGTTATTTGAATACTAGATTTTCGAGGTTTTTCATGATATCAAATGGTCAAGAATGATGTGATCATATGTGACTATGATGGATTATACTCAATATAAGGTTTTCTTTAGGGAATCAACGAGTGCAAAATCACTGTAAAGGCTAGTTTCTTTGTGATGAATGTTCTATTGTGGGCCTCTAGCCTATCTTAGGTCTTTGTAGTAGTTTTTTTTATTCTTTGTTATCAATTTTTCAATGTTCTATATAACGACCAAGTTTCTATTTGCAATCTGCTTTAAGTTGGTCATTAAAAAGAGATATGGTTTGTTTCCTTATATAGATAATGCATTTATATCATTCATGTGTTTTTCATTTAAAATAATGGCATTTGGTAATAATAAGAAGGAAGTGTGAAGTTTGAAAAGTCATATTTTCAAATTTATTTTTTTGTCTTTTTTGAAATAATTAAATAAGTTTGATGCATAAGAGGATTCAATAAGTTGTTTAGAATAGTAAAATGGTGTCAATGTTTGTGATGAGGAAAAATTAATTGGAGAGTGGTTCAAAACTAGTTACAAGGTTTGAAAGGGATGTTTAAGTTGTACTTTTTAGAGTGATAAGGTTGACATTTAACTTTTGAAATATTTTAGTTCATATTTTTAAGATAAAGATTCTTTTAAACAAAAAAGAATGTTTTAAATTTCATACTTGGAAAACAAAATGCAAATGCAATAAATGAATAATAGAGAATCATGCATGGGAACAAAACACCACCTAAAAATGCAAATAAGTTATTGGAATGACATAAAACAGATGATAAAGTCAAATATATTATTGGTCTTTCCCTTTCTGACATTAAATTTTATTATATAGATTTAGATAAATCATCATAGGAAATTTGGGATAATTTCAATAAAATATTTGGAGCAAAAATAGTTAATGTGAAGTTTTTCCTAAAACTTCAACTATTTAGATTCAAAATGAGAGATATAATCACTATGTCTAATCACATAAAAAATTTGAGATCTCTTATTAGACAATTGGTAGAAGTCAAGGCTCTATTATATGATGAAGATGCTAAGGATATTTTGTTAAATAGTTTGAAAATACAACAATATTATTTCTATGATTAGTCCAATAACTTCTCAAACACAAGAAGATGTGATTTTGGCCCTATTAGGAGAAGAAAAAAGAACAATGAAAAATATTTAAAAGTTGATTCTCAACATGAGAATGTATTATTCTCATGAGGTAATAATAATTAAAAAATAAAAATGAATATTATTATTGTAAGAAAAAGGATCACATAGTGTGGGCTTGTATAACTCAAGCCAATGATGTTCTTGAGGGAGAACTTAAGGAAAAATCAAATGATGTTAGCTTAGCCTATATATATTTGTTTGTTTCAATCAGCATGTTTTGTTGTGTGGAATGTGAAACTTAAGGGAGGGTGTTGGAATATTAAGATTAACATTAATAAATTTGCCTTACTAACTTGTTTATTTTTGTTATTAAATAATTAGTTATATTCTTCTAAGATAGTAGTTCAAATGGGAAGGTATATTTGAAAGGCTTTGTAAAAGCAATATTGTAATATATTCCCAAATGAACTGTATGATATAATTATTATATTGAGTGTTTTTATGTGCAAATATAAGTTCTCTTGACTTTTCCAATATATTTTGTATGCTTTATTAGCCATGATTTCATGATTAATTTTCCACTTTTGACACTACTTCTTACTAACTGTTCCATCCACATTTGGCTCTTAGACTAAATATTTCATATAGGTGCATTTTAATTTTCTTACTATCACCTTTGGCTGAATTTTTAAATTGGTTCAACCATGCAAAAAGTGTGGTTACTTTTAATTATTTCCACTTAAATGTTGGTTACAATTTTCTAATTTTCTTTCCATTTAGCTAGTCACAATTTCATACTAGCATTATACTTGAAAATGGTAGTTTAATTCTACTTAAAACTTGTGGTAATTTCATTAATCTCTTGCTACCTCTGGTGTTGAATTGGACTAGTTATGTCATCTAGGATTTTTTCCAAAAAAATGTTATGATGGTTATACATGTATTACCATGAATGGACATAAATTTGAGGATTTTGGGTGTTTTCATTCAATTTTTCATGTTTTCCCCTTAGCTCCTACTTTATATGTGTTTTTTATTGAAGCCTTTGGATATCTTTTGGCTAATAGTATTTCATGGAACTTTATTAAAGGTGCTAATTTTCCTAACTCTATAGCCTAAATATTCAATGGTCATTTTTCTAATGACTCCTTTCTCACTCTCTTGGAGGACAAACACGACATTATTTAGGATATTCAATGCCTAGATATTTTTCGGAAAGCTTTAAGGTCAAATATATAGTGGCATAAAACTTGATGTTATAGGAAATCCTTCTTATCTAAGCCCAATTGGTTCAATTCCTATGGATAGAAGGGGGTTGATCATAAGGAAGTGTTGAGATTCCTAAGAATCTCTTTTACCTTTTAGGTTTCTCCTTCCTCTTTAAGGAAACATATCATTTCTAGAGCTAAGAAAAATTATCATATTAAATTATGAAGCCCCTTTCTTTGGCAAGGAGATTCCATGTGTGTTCAAAAATTCTTGTTGCACACATTTCCATTACTCATCTTGCTAAGAACCTTGCAAATCCTCATATTTCAAGATTGAAAAAATCCAAAGGTATATTTTATGGCCTCCCTTTAACCAAGGAAAATGGTTTCACAAAGTATCCTAGGAGTTTTATTATTTCCCTCGTGACTATAATAGGCTTGGCTTGCTTTATATTCACTACTCTAAATGGCACCATAATTTTAAATTTAATTAACACACTCTAAAACCTAACGGAACCAGGTTGTAGCTCGTCAAATTGGAGAAGTGAAAGGTCAATACTAGCATTGAGGAAGAGTTTGGAGGAGTGAAAATAAGGTCAATACCAACACCGAGGAAGATTTTGGAGTTAAAACAAGGTCAATACCAATGTCGACGAAGAGTTTGGAGGAGTGAAAACAAGGTCAATACCAGCACCGAGGAAGAGTATGGAGGAGTGAAAACAAGGTCAATACCAGCGTCGAGGATGAGGTTAAAGGAACTCAAGGAAAATCGATGACCAAGGGACAATGAGTACTGTAAGTTTGGCACCCCCATTCTCTTTGATCTGCAATTTTCATGCCTAGTTTCCAAAGATATTCTCATACATTGGCACCCCCATTCTCATAAAATGGTATAAGATAAGACAAAAAATAAAATAGCTTAGTCTTTCACATTTTTATTGACCAGCCTCAGGTCTTGGAAAAACTCCCATAATATACCCACATCTTGGTTGTTGGTGGGAACATGTTATTCTTTTTTGTACGAACTACCTCAAATCTTATGTCCACAAAGTTGCTAAAAACATAAAACAATGAGAAAAAATTTGAAGGTGCAACTAAAAAAGGGTTATTTCCTTTTCGCCTCATCCACCTCTTATATTTCAACATAGCATGGAATTAAGATTACATAACATAAACTCAAACAAATGGAAGTTTATAGGAGCAAAGGATCCCAAGTATATGCTAGGCTAAGCTAGATCTAATGAATAGAAATAGAGGCATACAATTCTTCTTTAATACCTCCACCACAAACATATGCAAGGAAAGGTCTCCTCCCTTCTTGGTAGTGATAACCTCCTTTACACACAACCCTTAAAAATTATGAATAGAGGAGTATAATCTTTGAAGAACTCAAATTTTATTCTCTCCTACTTGATGCAATTAGTCATTTTATCCTTACAAACATTTATAATGATTACTAGAGGCACATAGACCAATTCTTCATAATAGAAGAATTTGATCATACTTTTCCAATGATGGCATTATGAGAAAACCTTAGGTAAAATGAATAATTCCTAGCTAAGTTCTTTAAATCATGTCCAACCATATAAGAGAAGACCACAACTATGTGTACTTGGATACCATGGAGAAAGGCCCTTTAAGCTCTTCCATCAATCAAGGTATTGTTAAATTTTAACACCTGAAAGTGAGAATGAAGAATCTTTCCTAGGATGGTGGCCAATTATGTTTCTCAACACCTAGATTACAAAATATGTCAATATCATCTCCATCACAATTAAACCTACTGCTTGAGATATAGTCATACAGGTAAACAAATTGGCTTTCTTGATAGTAGATACATTCTAGACAATTCAATCCTTGCATTGGAGATTGTTGAATGGACCCAAAAAACTACTAATGATGCCCTTACTATTAAGTTAAAAGTTTGACAAGGCATATGATTTAATCAAATGTCCTTTCATTTATAAAAGGCTCAAATGGATTTATTTTTAACCCTAAATTATTATCACACATTCAAAATTACAAAATACCAGTTGAATGAAGAACCTTCATTTGAAGGTGATGTCGTCATGACCTTTGAATGAAGAACCTTCATTCAAAAATGATGCCATGTCAAGAATTTCAAATGAAGGTATTTTTTATTTTAAATATTTCATGTCCAAAATGCTTTATAAAAGGAACCTTTGCATGAAGGACCTTCAAATGAAGACCTTAATTCAAAGGTCCTTCATTAGAAGATCCTTCATATGAAGGTTCATTTAATGCCATCCCATTATAGCTCTTAGAGTTGTTAGAGATATTTTTGTTTCAAATTAGAGATTGGACCATCAAATAGTGTCACCATGACTCTACCAAGATATCCATCAAATTGATAAACCCTTACTTAACAACCACAAATTCACAAGAAAAATTCCCCTGTCAGCCCTAGGGAATCAATTCAATGCCAAGTTTCTTGCTTTAACAGACCCCTAAATCCAATGAACCTCTATCATACCATGATTCACACCAATCCACCGAGTTACAGCTCTAAGATAGTGGGTGGATTGGTGGATGTCATTTCTATTTAGCCCTCAAACCCTTACATAGGCAAAACAGGGCAGTCTTTGTATTTGATTGTTTTCTCCCACAAAATAGTGATTGAGCACCTCAAAACAAATGTGAATGAAAGGGAACACATATATTTATCTACACCAATGATCTTAGAGCATTTCAAGCTTGTATGGATCCATACAACACAAAAGAACTTCAAAGAAATAGTAAAAACACAGAAAATTGCTTCGAGAACGTGGTATTTGATATGAAATTTTGGTATCAACTCCTCCAACAATTGCAATAGGATGGGAATATAATATGATAGAAGTGGGATAATAAATGCATCGTTTGAAGCATCAAACCAATATGAAAAGATGAAAGAAAGTGCTAACCCCTTAAACTGAATTTTTTTCTTTTAACTTTAAGTTTACTGGGTAGCCAATTCTTTTAAATTATCAAATCCTACCATCATACATAATCAAAATGTTGTTTCAAATGACTATGAGCACTAACTTTCACTATTTAGATGTTGAAACCTTGTCATAGAGAATTAGAACATTGATGCAACCACTCATCCTACCTTAAAACATACCAAAAATCTCCTAGCAATTAGATATAGGAAGATTTAAGATGACTTAAACAATTTTTATTGCCAAAGCATAAACTTATGATGACTTTACTAGGCCTAGTCCACACTCCCTCCCCATTAACCACTTCAACATATGGAATTTAAATGTAAATTTTCTTCTATTTTTAGTCATGTGGGTGTCCAATAAACCACTTTGTGGTGTTTCCCTTCAAATTTATTTACTTGAATGAAGAGAAAAAGTCCTTTGATTATAATTAGAGAATACATTTGAGGCCTTGGTTGTGTAACTGGTGGACCATAGTCACATTTAACATTTTTTAAAAAGTTTGGGAGTTAAAACGTTAAGTAGATTTTATTTTTGATGGACACATTTGGATGGTAGTAACTATCATCCTAATAAAATGTTGCTTCCTAAATGTGTGAGATATTAAATAAAACTAATAGTGTAATAAAGAGAAACAACAAGATACTAGGGCACCTCAATGATTAGCCTAAGAAAATGAACAATATGAAAGTAAGATAAACAAATAAATTGTTGTTATACCTTCATGTTGTTGCTTCCTTGGTTGGCCCTTGATGTTGAAGTTTTGTGTGCTCCTTGGATGGCAATGAAATGAAGTGGATGCAAGATGAATTGATGCAATATGGGTGCTAAAATGGATGAAAGCTTGAATGACAATTTTGTAAGAGTTTATTTGCAAAATACTTGATCCCCCCAAAATGAAGGAATTGAAGGGGTATTTATAGGCTAAATGGAATTCTCTAGAGAATTCAACGGTTGGGATTGATCCAACAAAGATCAAGATGAAGGGCTATGGTGAGTTGAGGACTCACAAGCCCTCACATCTTGACATGTGGAGTGTGAGATGTCCTAGGGTGGAGTGATGTGGAAATGAGGTGGATCTTGGGGGATGAAAAGATTATTTGGAGGAATAAAAGTGAATTAAAAATTCACAATGATTGGAAGAATCTAGTGGATAAAAGAGGGTCTCCAAAAAGTTGAAGATTTGTCACATGTGGGTGATGTGACAAGTCCAAGGTTCTAGAAGCCCTTGGCACATGTGAAGTGACAAGTCAAGGCTTCTAGAATCTTGCATGGGGGATGGGGAAGACCTTGGAAAGATAAAAGTGAATTAAAAATTCACATGGAGAAGAGGGGAACCTTGGTTGAATAAATGTGAAATAAAAATTCACATGGGGAAGGGAGTCCATACCAAAAATGGTAAGTGGGAAGGTTGACCAAAAAAGGTAAGCCAAATATGGTTAATGATTTTGATTAAGGTTGTGCAAACACAGGATTAAGGTAATTAATGGGAGATTAGAGGAAAGTGGGAGATTATGGAAGATGTGACACTTAATCTTGATTAAGTGGTGCAAATCCTAATCATAGATTAATTAATTTAATCTGGATTAAAAGAGGATTATGGAGAATGTGACAAGGAGAGAGAAAAGGGGAATTAAAAATTGATTTTAATCCAAATAGGTTAAATAACTAAATTAAATAATTTGTCATTTTTATTTAATTTAGAGAAGACAAGGGGGTAAGGTAAAGTATTTAATTTATTTAATTAGATACTTTAAGAACCTTAGGCAGAAAATGAAATAATGATTAAATAAATTATTTAATCACTATTAATGAAATAGATGAATAGAGTAGATGATTTTGATCATATGGAAGTGATCAAATTTGGATGTCTACATTTTTCTCCTCTTCGAAGTACCATTAGAATAATTGTGCTTCGAAGAAAACAAAGTGCAAATGACTCTATAGAGGAATTCACCAGAGGATGATGCCCCAGCTTGGGGAGGAGGACTTGAGCTGTCCAAATTAGCGGGGGAATGGATGGAGATTATGGCTGAGAAAATAGATAAATGGGAAGGGTATGCCCCCTAGAGAGGGCAACGGGGGAAAAGAGAGGGGTCCCGGGTGACCTCTCGATAGGAAGAAATAGATGGGGGGAAGGATGAGAGATGAGAGGGGATATGAAAATGACAATGTAAAGTGATGAAACAAAAAATTAAAAAAAAATGATGATAAGCGATGGGAGATAAAGGTGAGCACAAATGAATGCAAGAAAAAAAATGTGATGTTGCCCCAATCCAGGTACAAGCCAGGTTGGGCGGATGGTTGATGGAGTGTTGTTGATGAGGACATGATACATCCCAAAACAACACAAGGATAGGGAAGGATACATCCTGATGAGGATGAGGATGAGTGTTGTTGACGAGGGAATGATACATCCCAAAACAACACAAGGATAGGGAAGGATACATCCCACTGATGATAAGGATGAGGATGAGTGTTGTTGATGAGGGAATGATACATCCCAAAACAACACAAGGATAGGGAAAGATACATCCCGATGAGAGTGTTGTTGATGAGGGAAAGATACATCCCAAAACAACACAAGGATAGGGAAGGATACATCCCATAGATGATAGTGATGATGATGATGAGGATGATGAGGATGATTGGATCAAGGCTTGTAGCAAGGCTAAAACCAAGAGTATGATTAGATGATTTGAATGGATGAGGATGGGGGAGATATGCAAGATGATGGAATGGAAAATGAAATGCAATCCTAATGCAATTTGCCATCTTTAGAGCACTAATTTTTGCTATAGCATAAGACATCAGGCATCAGGGTATGTAAACCAAGACAAATTAGTGTCTAATGCATAAAACAAGCACAACAAACAAGAAGGCTATCCCAACACCCCAAAGTCGTGATGACTTTGGTCGGGTCAAGTATTGGAATAACCACAAGCACAAAAGGATGCCCCAGCATAACACAAGACCTCAGGGATCTTGGTGGGTACTATGTGGGACAACCAAAAAGACAAAAACAAAGAAATGAGCAAGATAGGCCCCTATGTTTACTAGTCAAAGCACACCATGATATGATAGATCAAGGAAACTATGACAAGTGATGATAGGGAACTCAAATGAGAAACAAAATGTCAAAAACATCAAAAGATCACAATCAAGTTTGAAACGTCCTTTGCCATAGGATTAAAAGGATGGATGGGGTTGATGAGGTCTGTTAGGAAGGATACATCCTGTTGAGAGCAATGATGGATAGTAAACTAAAAGATTGATATGACGCAGGATACCAGAAACCGATTGGATCTTGTGATACAGATGACCGTTGTTTGATAAGCACTAGCTCGGATAGGGACATACTTGATGACACGACAAGACAACATGATGATAGGACAAAAGGCAATAAAAACCCTAAAGACCTAGGGGCTCGAGGGTTGATCAAAGATCAACCTTGCCTATGTGAAAGCATAGAGCCCTCGTAGTTCGATAAGAGACCATGGGTAAAAGCGAAAAGAGGAAAATGAAGACCTCGATGGAGGAAAATGATCAGATGAAAAAAATGCCCAGGGGGCGGACCAAATTATTGACCTTGTCTACGTGAAAGCGCAGGGGCCACATAGCTCGACACAAGGCCAAAGATAGACGATGGAAGAGACAAGACAAACAAAAGATAGAACCCCGGGGGTGGATCAAACGACCGACCTTGCCTACGTTAAAGCGTAGGGGCAACGTAGTTCGACAGGAGACCGACGACAGACAATGGATAAGGGATGATGAGATGACCAAGATAAATGGATAAAATGATGGAGTGGATATGATGAGCCAGGATAGGCTGCAGGATTGGATAGAACGATGGTTGATATGTGTAAGATATGTAGGATGTGAAGCTCAGGGAGAGGATAGGTAATTTAGATCATTAGAATATGAATTTGAGAGGTGAGACAATGGATAGATGAGTGATGAAGATGTGAGAAAGATGTGGTAAATAGATAGGAGGGATGAATGACAATGTGAATGGCATTGGGTTGCATGTAGGTAGCCTAGAGCTAGTTACCAATGACAAGGGATAATAGAGGGAAATGGATGGATGGATAAGAAGATGCTAGGATAGGTGGATAGATGATGGATAGATGAGTGATGAAGATTGGAAAGATGTGAGAAAGAGATAGGAATGATGATAGTGAAATATCAAGTCATTGGATTGCATGAGGGTAGCCTATAGCTAGAGACCAATGACAAGGGATTATGAGATGGAAGGAAAAGAAGATGCTAGGATAGGTGGATAGATGATGGATAGATGAGTGAGAAATAGATAGGAATGATGATAGTGAGATATCAAGTCATTGGATTGGATGAGGGTAGCCTATAGCTAGAGACCAATGACAAGGGACTATGAGATGGAAGGAAAATGGATGGGTTGATAAAGATGGGGAGATAGAAATATTCTAGGATATATGGATAGAAGTATAAGGATTCAGAAAGATGACATGGATTACTGGGTAGATAAATGGATGAGGAGATAAGGATGAAAAGATGGAAAAGGATTTTTGGATGGGTAGATAGGAAGATAAGGATAGGGAGATGGATTGGATGTTTAGATAGATGAATGGGGAGATAAAGATGAAAGGATGAAAAGGACTATGGGATGAGAGGATGGGGAGATGGAGAAGATTACCTGGCGGAATGGATAGATGATGTCTCCTAGGACCCAATTGCAAATAAGGAGATTCCTCCACTCTATATGTGTCATGCATGATGAGGCAAGAGGGATAGCAAGATGGGTGGATAAGGGAGTGAGATGGGCAATGGAAGATAGATAGAGGTGGATAAGGAATATGATAGTGTATGGATGGGAATATATGCCAAGAGGTGTCCAAAGCATGTATATAGGTTTGCCCCTACATTTATCAAGATCACAAGGAAGAGGGAGGAAGTGGGATAAATGGGATAGGATGGATAGGATGTAGAAGATAGGCAGATGTAGGAGATGGAGGAAAGGAATGCGTAAGTGGATGTTGCCCCCAATCGTGGAAGGAGACTAGATGGGGAATTTAAGCATGATGCTTGTTTTCCAAGTTTTCATCATGGTACTTATCCAAGGCGCTTGTTTGCCAAGTTTTCACCATTGGACGAATGATTTTCTCTTTACTATTTTTTTTTTTGACTTTTTGACTTTTTGACTTTTTGACTAGGATACGGGTGAAGATGGATGAGGATGTGGATTCGGAAGACATAAGCATCAAGTTCCATATGAGGTAATAAGAGACCATGTGTAAAGTGACCATCGGATGTTAGTACAACCTTATTAGAATGGATGGATTATGCAAGAGGATGGATTAAAGGGATTTGATGGGGGAGATAGAGAGGATAGTGGAGGGGGTGTTGGAAAGTGTATGGGTGGAATGATGGAGTGGATTGGTGATGGGGGAAGGTGTTCAATACCAACATGGGAACATGTGATGGTGGATGCGAAAAGATAGGTGGATGAATGGATGGAGAGTGTGACGATAATGGAGGCATTGGGATAGTGAATTTTGGGATGTAGGGACCCAAAACAGATTTAGGAGATGGAGGAGGTGAATGATTTTGTGGGGAAATAACAACTTTGGATGTTGTTATGGACTTTTCAATTGAAGGTATGGCACCTTTTTTCTTTGGGATCCACATGGTTTTTACTTTTCTTCGGTGGGCCTTTGTGGCCTTTTGGATTGATTTGGATATTGGACTTGATTTTTCTGTTCTTCAACATGTCTTTTGAAGGGGACATGAGGAGCTTTAGATTCACGTGGACATTTGGATTTATACATTTTTGCTTTGGCATCCAAAGTGCTTTTAGTAGCAAGGGGATAGGTGCGAAGAGATGGATGATGTGGAGCGATGAAGGTAGGGTTAGAGGGACTATGTGTAGATGGAGAATGTGTAGGTATGTGCCTTTGTTGATCCTGATTAGGAGTTATGAATGTAGGATATTTATGTGGTGTACAAGGGAGAGGGGGTGGATGAATGAAATAATGTGTAGGATAAGATGGAGGGGGTGATTTTGGGATGTAAGGACCTAAAATAGACTGTGTATATGGAGGATGTGTGGGTTTTGATGGAGGGATATAAGAACCCATAGTAGATGGAGGATTAGCAACAATGGATGGAGGGACATGAGGACCCAAAATGGATTGAGAGGATGAGGGAGGAAGATGGATGGTTGTTTTTATGTAGTATGATGGAGGAGGGGGGATGGCGGCATATGTCTTGGTAGAATGATGGGAAGTACCTCTTGTGCCTTTAGAAGAGGATCGTTTAGGATGTACGAAGGTTGTACCAACATCTTTAGAGTGCAAGTGTTGGGAGACATATCCAAGACCATGTGTGCCTGGATGTTTTTTGACTTGAATGGGTTCTAAAATACCTTGCTCATGAAGGCCTAAACCTTGTCCTTGATAATTCATGTTCTCAAGCATATGATCTATGGTAGGATGCTTATTCTTTTGGAAGCATGATGCGAGCACATTAGTAGGTGGAAGAGGAAAGGTGGTGTCTATACTTTGTTTTGCTTCTGTAAGAATGCCACCGCGGATAAGTGTAATGAAACCAAGGTGGTACAAAAGTGGCATTGGGATAGGCGATGAAGGATCATGTGATGGAGATGAGGGGATAGCAACATTAGGAGGAATGAGTGATAAAGGATCATGAGAGGTAGTGGATGATAAGGGCTCATGAGATGGAGTGATTGGACCTTGAAGGAAAATGGGATCATGGGATGGAGTGGAGGAGATAGTGTGATCTTGAGATGGGGTGGATGGGAGGATAGGATCATGAATTGGTTGAAAATAGGAATCATGAGATGGGATGGATGGGAGGATAGGATCATGAGATGAAATGGATGGAAAACTATGTTCTTGAGAGGGAGTAGATGGGATGGAGTGATCTTGATTTGGAGGGGATATGCTTGTATGCTTGGGATCCAGCTCTTGACATGACTCATCTTGTGGGGGATGTATGATGATGGAAGAGTGTTGGAGGGACTCCTCAATTGGGGGAGAGAGGAGGATGGAGGATTCATGAAGGTCATTGGATTGAAGTTTGTGAATATTAGGACTAGGAGGAGGGGATTGGATGTCTTCAATGGATTGGGTGGATCTAGTAGGAGAAGATGGGATTTCAATGGAGTTGATGGGTTTGACCAACTCAACTGTTTGGATGGTGTTAGGAATGGTGATGGGAGGGATAGGTATAGGATGGAGGAGGGCCTCATCACTAGTGATAGTACATGATAGATTGGGAGGGCATGGTGTCTCTTCTTACATGAGTCCCTAGTCAAAATTTGGAAGGGATGTAGGATTAGGTAGAGTGATGGGAATGTATGGAGGATCAAGATTAGGGATTGGGGGATTAGGATTAGACTTGGGGATGGGATTGGATGGAGGACTAGGAGGAGATGGAGGATTAGGATTATATGTGGATAGGGGATTGGATGTAGGACTAGGAAGAGATAGAGGATTAGGATTAGATGTGGGTACGAGATTGGATGGAGGACTAGGAGGAGATGGAGGATTAGGATTAGATGTGGGTATGGGATTGGATGGAGGACTAGGAGGAGATGGAGGATTAGGATTAGATGAAGGGATGGGATTGGATGGAGGACTAGGAGTGGTTGGTGGAGACGTAGGATTATGATTAGGGATTTGTGGATTAGGATTGGATGGAGGACTAGGAGGAGATGGAGGATTAGGATTAGATGAAGGGATGGGATTGGATGTAGGACTAGGAAGATATGGAGGATTATGATTAGATGAGTGGATGGGACTAGATGGAGTAATAGGAGTGGTTGGAGGAGATGTAGGATTATGATTAGATGGAGGATGAAGATATAATGCGGTGAAAGGGAGAGTGATGTAGGAAGATGTGGATGTTGGATTAGATTGGGATGGGGAGGGATAGTAGGAAGATGTAGATGAAGGATTAGAATGGGGAGATGTGGAATTAATGTAAGGGTATGGGGATGGGGGATTGTGATAGGAAGGTGTGGATGTTGGATTAGAATAGGAAGATGGAGGTGGTGAACCACCATAGGAAGACATGTATGGTGGGTTGGCATAGGAGGATACAAATGGTAGATTAGGATGAGAGGATTGAGATTGTGGATTAGGATAGGAGGAATATTGGGATGGGGGATTTTGATAGGAAGGTGTAGGTGTTGGATTAGGATGGAAAGATTGGGATGTGGGATTAAGGTAGAGGTATGGGGATTGTTGATGAAGATGAGGATAAGAGGATGTGGATGTTGGATAGGATAGAGGTTGAGAGAGGGGATATGATGAATATGTCAATGGTTAGGATGTTGGATATCCCTTGTCAAAGGTAGCATAAGGACCGTTATTAGATGTGGATGAAGGCATGGTGGGATAGTTCAAAGGAATAGTTGGATTGTGGGAGGCGGTTGGAGAGATCTTGTTAGCAATGATAGTGTCAAGGGGATCTATATAACAATCTTCATGATCAACAAAATTCTCATTATCATCATCAACGAAGTTAGGATTCCCCTTGACTACTATTATTGGTCATGTGAGAGGGGGATAAAGATTCATGATAGATATAGATTAGAAGGAAAGAATGGATGATGGATAGAGAACTATGATGGATTGAAAGCTAGTATGGGGATTAGATGAAAGCTTAGATTGGGATTGGATGAAAGCTCAGATTAGGATGATGGGATTAATGCTCAGATTAGGACTGAATTGGAGCTTAGATTGGGATTGGATTGAAGGATATGATAGGATTGATTTGGAACCAATATCATGGGTTTCAACTAGAGGACGTAAGGTGTTGACAATCAGATTTTTGCCAAATTTGGCAGTTTTCAAAAATTATCAAATTTTGCCATTTTAGGAAACTTCATAGGCATACATTTGAGAGTCCATTTTTTTCCAAAAAATACCCAATACTAAGATAGGATGAATTGCCAACTAACATCGGAAATATGAGACATGCATTCAGAGTTATTAACGAAACAGTTCGTCAAAAACTGGAAAATTGAAAAGAATAAATGCTCATTTGTGATTTTGAGGGTCAAGATGAAAGTTTGAGGCTCTGAAAACGTGTCGAAGGAGGATCCAAGTCCCTCGGGAATCTAAATGCCATCTCCTAATGCAACCACCCGTAAAATTTCAACCAAAACCCACATCCGAGTCAAAAGTTATGGCCTCCAGAAGTTTCGGCATAAAAATCAAAAATTTCAAAAATGAAGTCTAGATGATTGGGATGGATGATTTGATGATAGATATGGACTCCAATGATGTTCTAAGAAGCACTTATGCAGTCTGGTCAATGAAATGTTGATTTTCAGAAAATGTTGACGGATGCTCGAAATAGGGAAACGGCCACTCGGAACGGGTAATCGGATATTCAGATTGGATAGATAGATGGTCAGGAGGGGTGAACGGGGGCTTGGAATGGCTAAATGAAGGTTTGGATTGATCAAATGGTCAAATGGAGGCTTCGGGGATTCAAACGGAGGTTAAACGGGTGAAAATGGCCGTTCAGCGGGGCGTATTCGCACTTCTACAGAAAAAAGGATGAAATAGCAAAGGGAAAATTCGCCCCTCTGCAGAAAATGGCTGAAACAGAGGGCAAGGTCGCCCCTTTGCAGTAAAAATTTGAACTTGGTTTGGATAAGGGATTTTGGCAAGGACTTAAAATGGTTTAATGACAGTTTGACTTACCAAAATTTACCAGTTCTTCAAAGAAAGACACTTTGAACAAAGACAATCCTATGATTAACATTTTAACGGGTATGGACGGCAAAGATCTTACTCTAGGATGAACAAGGTTTCTAGGGAGTCCTCGATATATGCTCGGTATGTGAGGCACAAACCGTGAACACTAGTCCATCATAAGCGTGAGTCGGGAGCCCTAGCGAGATACTGAAAGGCTCAGACCAACTCTTCACGTCTATCTAGGTATCACCCTAGCTTCAACGTTCTGCTAATTACGACGCAACTGGATTGAGGTACAGCTTTGGCTCTCCCCCCTTTATATACCCCGCCAGTACGCATGGTTGGGATCATCCCTTGGGGTGATGAAATTCCCAAGCAGGTCCTGCTAAGAAGATGACACTAATTGTTTCCAACAACCTCCTTCGGATCTGCACAACGTGCAAAGGAGGAAAGTGAAAATAAAATAATGCCCCCTTAGAGTAAAATAAGTAAAATAGACACAACAAACAACAAATATTACTTTTCCCTACTTATACTAAGTACATAGATAAAGTAGCAAGGAAAGACTTTTAAGAATCAGAATAAAAAAGAAGGTCCTGCGAGGAAATGTTAATTATTTATCCCTTCCCTTTATGATTTTGTAGCAAAAATACGCAAGATACCAGCAAGCAAACTGACTTCACTCATCAACAAACAGGATTAGCGGGTTAGAGCACAAAAAAACAAAAGAAAGAGACAAAAACGAAGCTAAAATGTCCCTTTTTACCTTCTCCAATGTGTTGTTTAGGGCAGATTCGCCCTTCTGCAGTGAACAGTCAGAAAACAGCCTTAAAGGCAAATTCGCCCCTCTACAGAAAACAGTCAAAGGGCAGATTTGCCCCTCTGCAGAAAACAGTCAAAGGGCAGATTTACCCCTTTACAAAAAATAGTCTGAAACAGAGGGCAAGGTAGCCCCTCTGTAGAAAACAGTCAGAAACAACAAAGGGCAGGGTCACCCCTCTGCAAAAAACAGTCAGAAATAGAGGGCAAGATCGCCCCTTTATAGAAAACAGTCAGAAATAGCAAAGGGTAGGGTCACCCCTCTACAAAAAACAGTCAGAAACAGAGGGCAAGGTCACCCCTCTACAGAAAACAGTCAGAAACAGCAAAGGGCAGGGTCGCCCCTCTGCAGAAAATAGTTAGAAATAGAGGGAAAGGTCACCCCTCTGCAGAAAATAGTGAGAAACAGCAAAGGGCAGGGTCACCCCTCTGCAGAAAACAGTCAGAAACAGAGGGCAAGGTCGCCCCTCTACAGAAAATAGTCGGAAACAAAGGGCAAGGTCGCCCTTCTGTGACGTTCGGGAGGGCAAGTTCGCCCCTCTGTGACTTGAATCTACAAACAAGCAAACAACAAAAAATGTGAAACAAAGAGACCCCTTTGTGGGTCCCACCAGACGTGCCAAAAATGTGATCCTAATAAAATGTTGCTTCCTAAATATGTGAGATGTTAAATAAAACTAATAGTGCAATAAATAAAAACAACAAGATAATAGGGAACCCCAATGATTAGCCTAAGAAAATGAACAATATGAAAGCAAGATAAACAAATAAATTGTTGTTATACCTTCATGTTGTTACTTCCTTGGTTGGCCCTTAATGTTGAAGTTTTGTGTGCTCCTTGGATGGCAATGAAATGAAGTGGATGCAAGATGAATTGATGCAATATGGGTGCTAAAATGGATGAGAGCTTGAATGACAATTTTGCAAGAGTTTATTTGCAAAAGACTTGATCCCCCCAAAATGAAAGAATTGAAGGGGTATTTATAGGCTAAATGGAATTCTCTAGAGAATTCAACGGTTGGGATTGATCCAACAAAGATCAAGATGAAGGGCTATGGTGAGTTGAGGACTCACAAGCCCTCACATCTTGACATGTGGAGTGTGAGATGTCCTAGGGTGGAGTGATGTGGAAATGAGGTGGATCTTGGGGGATGAAAAGATTATTTGGAGGAATAAAAGTGAATTAAAAATTCACAATGATTGGAAGAATCTAGTGGATAAAAGAGGGTCTCCAAAAAGTTGAAGATTTGTCACATGTGGGTGATGTGACAAGTCCAAGGTTCTAGAAGCCCTTGGCACATGTGAAGTGACAAGTCAAGGCTTCTAGAATCTTGCATGGGGGATGGGGAAGACCTTGGAAAGATAAAAGTGAATTAAAAATTCACATGGAGAAGAGGGGAACCTTGGTTGAATAAATGTGAAATAAAAATTCACATGGGGAAGGGAGTCCATACCAAAAATGGTAAGTGGGAAGGTTGACCAAAAAAGGTAAGCCAAATATGGTTAATGATTCTGATTAAGGTTGTGCAAACACATGATTAAGGTAATTAATGGGAGATTAGAGGCAAGTGGGAGACGATTTTGATCATATGGAAGTGATCAAATTTGGATGTCTACAGTAACAATAACTTGCAATCTATCAAGACTTGATTACCTTATAACCTATCAAATTCTAGCAATAAAAGGATAGATTAATCATAATGTCACCTTGGGATCACATCACCATGAAAGAACTTCATCCAACATCCTTATGAGTGCATGTACCACCAAATAGGTATTTTTCAGATCTGTCTTCCTTGAGCGAGGGAAATTCAGGAAGAGAAGAGGAAAGCGAGACATGTAGTAGGTTTAAAAGAGGGAGATCAACTAGAGGTCAAAAGATTAGAAGAAAATTCCATAAACGCATGGAATTTTTTCTTGTTGAAGGGTGTTCATGTTCTTATGATGATGAGAGCATAGGCAACATCAAGGTGCCCTTGAGGTACAAACATCTATGGAAACAATGGGTACCCAAGGAACTTCCTGTAATAAACACTAATTTTTTTGTCAACGAGAGGATATATCGCATAGCACCATCATCATTACATGGTTTGGGCCTATGTTGCATGGACGGCGTAAAGGTCTATTATGACAAAGTTACTGAATTGATGGAGTATGTTGGACCCTATTATAATTACAAATATTGGATGCAGTTGGTTCGATATACATGAAGTATGCATAGGTATGCACTGTCACCAAATTATATACAACTAAAATATAAGGATCAAAATAAAGGAGTGGCTAGGTACATTGACAGAAGGCCAAAATCATCAGGGAATATTGTAGGGTTTATAAATAGTACACGACCTGAGTCAACAAATAAGAAACCCAATTTCATATTCGAGGTGCGAGAGGGAAACCATGTATTTGTATGTGCGATAAAATTAATAACTGCAGGGGAAGACTTGCTAATCAATTACAATTTGAATTGCTTGGATACAAACACAATTACTATGGGGATGGTATGTACTATATACCATTTTACCCAACCTCCAATTAATGACTCCAATATACCATTTTATTATTATGTTTTTTTTTTGTAAGTCTATTGGTTTCGTTTCGGTAATGTTTTTAATATTTAATTTTTATCACAACAGGACATTTATCATATGAGGAAGGCTCCGGCCTAGAACACAGATCACAATCCATCTTCAGGCACTTCTACCTGAGAGGTTTACCTCATTGTAATTATACAAATTAGATACAAGAAAAATGTTTTATTATTATGTTTTTTTTATGAGTTTATTGGGTTAATTTCGATAATGTTTTTAATATTCTTGTTGTAGTCGGCTGATTGGGGAAAGGCACCAATAGTAGAGGAGAGCATCCATATGGAGGTGTAGTCACTATTATGCGATGATGACATCGCATTTTCTGCAAACCCTGTGGATATGATGAGGAAGGCCCAAAAAAAATGCATTGAAGAAATCCTTAAGTTGGTATTCATAGTGCCTCAAACAGATGAGATAAGAGAAAGGGTTAAAATATTGTCTGAGAGAGCACAAAACTTGCAAGTAAGCTATCATGAGATCTTTAATTATAACATAAATTCATTCACAATTTTATATTTTGTACTCCTTTATGTCATGAACTAAAAATATGTGTTGTTGGCCATGATCAGGGTACTGCAAGTGTTTCTCGGGAAGTAGGGGTTGGTACAAGTGTCAATCCTGATCTTCCTGCGCATACATCACATCATCCGACCCCATCATTTGTGCCTATATTGTCAACTGAAATGTCGGCAACATATACCATGCAGGCATTTGATAGTGCACCCTTTAGCAGCGAACACATGCCACTACATGTGTCAGGACATGTACATGGGGATGCAAAGGCCACTAGTACTGGTGATGTTTTGGCAACATTCCTTGGATCTTCTCGTATTACTAGTACGAGAACATTGTCAGTCACATTTGTGGTGACTGAGGATTTCGTTCCCATAAAGATAGAGAAGGTCCTAGGTACTTCAAAAAAATTTAATTATTATTATATAATCCAATTGAAATTTACTTATAGATCACTCTTTATAGACTGATGATCCCATGATCATTTTGCAGGAAATGATTTTTTTTATAAACATCTAAGTGATATTACATTGGAGCTCTTTAGGACCACCATACGTACACGGTGGAATACCCAAAATCAAGATTTAAAAGATGAGCTCATTAACCATTTAGTTGTGTTGTTTGGTGATAAAATAGTCAACTGAACCAAGGTCCTTAAGAAATCTAGTACCTATCTAAGTATGTGAGGGACCAATATAGGTCACATTTAGAGAAGAATAGAAAGTACGAGCATCTCCCCATGATTTTGGAGAGGGAGTGGAAGGACTTGGTGTTAGATGGAAAGGAGAAGGCTGAAAAGAAAAAAGGAAAGACACCATCGGGCCAAGGAAGGTATGTGATACTATCAACAATGTAATTATATATTCATTACTCTTTCTTTTTACATAATCTAATGTATTTCAAATTTTTCATAGGCTACCCGACACATCGAAGGCAACAAAGGAAAGACTAGAAAAACACGAGCAACACAAACTTGGCTCTGGTGGTTATATGAAATTAGCCGCATGAATTGTAAGTATCAATAAATGAAATATTGCATCCAAATAATAAATTGCAAACAATTTTGGTTTTATCACACCATAGAAGAAAAATTCATGATCTTATGCAAAAATGCAGGGCTTTGATTTCAATAGAGTGCCCACAAAAGAGGACTTGAAGATTTCCTTCTAGCAAGGCTATGGAGCCCTAGCTAAACACCTAAGAGTCTTGATTGGGCAAACACAATCTTCCACTGCATCCAACACGTAGGTAAATAAACTCAATAAAGTTTATTTAAAATTGAATACTTGTGCAATCTATTTGATATTAATTTACACAATAATAATGTGCCTATTTGTTTTAAACAAACAAGCAATGATAATACTGCACATGACATTGGAATGCAGCCTGGTGAGGGTGGAGTACAACCTGCAGATGAAGGCCATGGTGTGCATCCTGGTACTGGATGTGTTCATGTGCTATACAAAACGCAGTATGGATTAATACAATTAAACATCTTTAATTGCATTTGATGTATTAATTAATGTAACCTTTCATGTTTCAACTTTAGAGCATGTAGAGTGTGATCAATATATTGAGCATGATTAGGAACATGATGTGGCCCCATCAGGTAAAAAGGACCACTCTAATGTTCTTTTAAACATATTTAATTGCAATTGGTGTATTAATTAATGTAACCTTTCATGTTTCAACTCCAAATAAGGATTTAGAGGGTGTTTAGCATGGTGAGCATGAGGCTATAAGACAAGATTAGGAACATGATGTGGACCCATCAGGTAAAGAGCACCACTCTAATGTTCTTTTAATGAAATACTTGTAACAATAATAAAAAAACATATCAATTTAAAATTTATTTGCTATTGCAGCAGACCCCCCCTTGCAACGGCGTCCGTGTTGTGAGTACACATCTAGGCATACATTAAGATCATGAGCAGAGATCAAAACAATTGAAGGGGGGATAGATGATTTTGAAAATGATACTCCAGTTTAACTTTTTTTAGCTGCAAAAAAGAAACAAAAAAAAGTGATTGTAATCATATTATGACAACCATATTTTTGATAATATCTAAAAACTGAAAAATTGAATGTTATATGTTAATGAATGAATGTGAATATGTTAATGAATAAATGTTATATGTCAATGAATGAATGTTATATGTTATTAATGGATGAATGAATGAATGATATATGTTATTAGTGGATGAATGAATGAATGTTATATGTTACTGAATGAATGAATTTTATATGTTATTAATGGATGAATGAATGATTAATGTTATATGATTGGTTATGGGGAATTGAGAGTGATGTGAGGGGGGGAGAAGCCAAATGAGCTTCCACCTTCACGTGGTTGGCCCTGTTAAGTAGAGAATATTAAACTATTCTCAAAACAAAGAGAAGCTCAATAAGGTAATGCACTTTTCAATATAAGAAATGCATCATTTGAAGCATCAAACCAATATGCAAAGATGAAATAAAGTGCTAAATTTTCACTATGAACATTGTGTTGTGTGTGGATTTGGTTTCAAAGCTCTTTTTCTTTTGTTTTTAGTGGTCTCTAAAATTTGAATTTTATGCATAACAGGTTAGTGGAAAATTTGACAGCTCTAAAGGGTTTAGAGGCTTGATTGAGATAGATACACGGATATTTGGATCTTGTTGTTGGTGGGAGGCTTCCAGCTAACCATGAAATTTTGTACCATCTACAGGTATGCAAAAATTTCTCTACTAACATTCATTCAACTTACTGTAATATAATATCTGATAAAAATATCCTTTTCATTATACTTAGATGGATTTTCATGCCCTGTTCCAAAGCACATGTTTTAGAATAGGCAAGAAGGATGCTAGCAAGGGTTAAGAAATTTGGCTTTACACCTGCCAATTGCATAGTTTACTTCATTCATCCAGTATATTGCCAATGTGTTTCACAATTGTTGGAATCATATCCTATAATTACAGGTTTAGTAAAATTAAAATATGTAAGTTTCAAATATGGAATTACATATCTTTCTTTTAATTTTTGAAAGAAAATATCAAAATGGAGAAGTATTAAAAAAATAATCTGCATAATTTCTAAGAGATCAAGGAATTTTTTCGCAAAGTTATCTTGAATATATTTAAGACAAAAGTAACTAATAGAGATTGAAGCAAAATATGGGTAGTCTAAAATCACCAGTCAACACATCTTAGTAGAATCTCAATTCAAGAGAACTAGGTCCACTATCCATTAGCTAGTAAAACAAATAAAATCAATTCATAATATTATTTTGTTCTAATAGGGTTGACTAGTTGCTTGTTTCTTTTTGATTGTCAAGAAGTCATCAATATACACTTGGTTTTCCTGCCTTCTCTTGTCTAGTGGCTAGAGAGTTTTTGCAAAAGGCATCAAAGTAACCTTCAAGATTGAAAATGGCAATGAGTACAAGGTCAGTATAACTTAACACTAATTGGGTATGATTTTATTTGTTCAAGACCAATTTAGATTCATTTTCTACTCACACTACTTTTATTTACATTTATGTTTTGCTAATATCCATTTTCCTTTACATTCATATTCTTCTATACATATTGTGTTTACAATAATGTTTTCCTTAATTTAATCTAGGGGAGAGGACCCAGTACCTGAGCATGTTTCAATAGTTGTGATAGTAGTGGTTTATATAGTGCCCAACCCTAATTATTTGATTCTTCTTACGGATCCAATTAATACTTTCCAGTTACTGTGATTGATTATAAGGATTTAATCTTTACTTGATTGTGATAAACTTAGATTTTTGGGCTTGTCTTATAGGTGCTTGTTTACATGGGTGAGGATTGTTTCTTGTGCTAAAAATATTTTTATTTGTTAATGCTAAACTTACATAGCTGAATCAAGGGGTAGAGGTTGTCCTCTTCAAATGGAATAAGAAGGAGATTCATAAGTGGAAGATCAGTCCCATCTGTAAGTTTCGTGTGTAGCTACATTGTATGGAATTATTTTTCTTGGGTATTACTTAAATTTAAAATTTTGATTATCTAGTAAAATTCATGTTTCCATAGAGGGTTCAGAGGCTTTATCTCACAATTCAAATTGCTTGTGTCACTGTGTTTTTCTATTCAATATGATATGTATCTCGAGGAGGATATGGATCTGGTTCTTCATACCATCAACTTAATGAAGAGGAGCCTCAATGTCATGCAGTTAGGATTTACTGTGAAACTAATCCAAAGTTTTTCATTGTTGCTTGAGGTCATATTGCAATGCTTTCTCTAGGAAGCCCACATGATCCCCATCAGGTATCTTATTTTTTTAGTCTCTAAATTTCTTAGAAGAAATCAACAACCAGTTTGTCTAAATGTGGCTCATTGTTTACACATTAATATCTCTTTTGGCAGCAATGGATCAAAGTGGATTCATGGGGTCTTAAAGAGAAGGCTCTCAAACATGGATATCAAGAGTGGGACCATGTAAAGATGTTCATAATCATGCTCATATTTTTTTATTGACTGTCTAAGAGCTAAGTATCCATGATAACATTCTATATTTTTCTATTGAATTTCCAGAGTGAATAATTTTGGGTTTGCAATCCTGATTTTTAGTACACTAGCTAAGTATCCAAGATGCACTGCAGGTACTTTTTCTCACCAAATTTCTCATTTTCCACAAAATTAGATTCTAGTGTGTAGTTTAATATTCACTAATTTGATTTTTTCTTTTTTAGCAAAACTACAATCCAATTCGTAGTTTGTACTTGCTATGCAAATTTGTAAGATGAGTTTTTTGTATTCAGTTGCATAGTACTTTCCCTTTTCAATAAAATTTTATGCAATGGAGTTTAGATATTAGGATTAGGTTACTAGTTGCTCTTTGAGTAATAATTTAAAACCTTATTCATTGTCCTTATCAATGTATATGACTATCTTGCAAACTATCCTCTTATATTCATGACTTTCTTTCAACTTATCAAAGGATGATTGTGTCTTGATTAAAACCTTTGTCTGATGGTTTTCTTTCCTATGAATGTCTCAATCTTCTCTTTCACAACTTTATGTTACTTCACTATTCTATCATACCTCTGATTTTTGCAATAGTGTCTTCAACCTCTCTGTAATTCCCATGATGAACTGTGTGTTACTATGTCAACACTTCCTTGACCATGAGAATGGGAAACAAAGCAATTGAGATTTCATTTAGTAAATCTGTGTACATTTGTAGAAAATTTAGCCTTCAATACCTCATCACCATTACACTCTTGAAGGAACTCTCACAAACTTATACTATCTATCCAGCTTTGAGTCCTACATTGTCCTCTGAATATTGTGCTTTCCACTTTCCATTATCAAAATTTGTCTTCAGAGATTATTTAAGATTGTTCATTTGGCTTGACTTTGGCCTCCAGAATTGTCTATCATAGTGATCATACGATCATTATATATTGATTTCCCTCTATATCATAGTTGATTATCTTCAACAAAGTTTCATACCACTGCCTTAGTATAGTCTATCATTTTGATATGAGGTAAAGGGCACTGTGATATTCATCAAGACTACTGTCAAAACCCTTTCACTATCACTAATGGATTTGATTGTACTCTTGATGGCAGCCATGAAATTTTACTTCACTTGACAGTAACCTTCTTCTCTTGCTTTGATGTCAACACAACATTATAATTTTAAGGGTTACCATATCTATGCTCAATCCACTATTTAGCTATCATTCCTCTAGCACATGTCCTTATATCTTTCATTGCTGAAGTGATTGTACTTACACATTGGTATGACTATCTTTTAAAATTTGAGAATACATTATTTATGATAGTAAACCTTCCTATAGCATCATAAATTCTATTCTTCATGTGCTCTATGGTGAATATTTTTTTGTCTTAACATCTATGATTCGTCATTCACTGTCCATGACAGTCCCCTTGATCTCATGACTCATCATAGGTTTTATATTTTGCTCCAATTGTTGATCATCAAAATCAAATGTGGCCATCATAATATAATCCATAGCCTCCATATTCTACAATTATTCATTGCTCATTTCTCATACATAGTAACCAAATAATGCAGACCTAGAGCTTGGACTACAAATGTATGCAAAAAATGATAAATCCCTGCCTCTGTAAGCCTAATTAAACACAACAACTGACATGTTAGATATTTTAAACAGTCACATGACTTTCCTTTTTCTACCTTGTAAACACTTACTCAATGCATGCAATAATTTATTGAAATGCAAAGTTGAATGGCCTCTTAACTCTTGACACTAATTTCATTGCATTTGTCAAAACAGGGTTAATCATATTGTGATCTAAATTTTCATAATGAAGTCTTCCAATCTATCCTTTATATCTGAGCATTGATGACAATCCATCTTGTCTTTTACTACCCCTTTTAAATGCTCATGGTCTTGACACATCAAATTTCTCTCTTTGATTGACCTGTCCTTATGTCCTGTCATTATCCCTATGGATGCACTTTGGAGCCTCTTACTACTTTTAAATATCACCCAAAGTCACCCCGATAAGTATTTCGATCCATTTGTATCTTCATCGACAAGAGATCATGTATCGTTAGGATATTTTGCAGTTTCCCCGACGTGGTGAGTCTCCTCGATGATTATTCTTTCGATCTCAAGTATGTCGCCAAGACTCCTACTAATGTAATCTTATCGGCGTGACATAGAGGGTCAGGTAGACATTCAGAACTTACTCCGATGGTATATGTCTTGCCAATATGCTTCTATCATGCTTCATCGATGAGACAAGATGATTATCCCATCGATGAAACTTCATCACTGAGACCACAAGTCGGTCCTCCCAATAAATCTTCTCAAGAAATTTTGATCATTGTAATAGTCTTGATCTTTCACCGATATGCCTACATTTGAACGAATAGTTTTTTTTGTTAAATTGCATTGTTTTGTCGAATTTTTGACGAACCTCCAAAAGCATCCGACCAATTTACAATAAATCCGACGAAAATTTCATCATAATGACTTGCCTATTTCATCACAATTTCGATGAACTGTTGTCATTGTTCTTTCGATGTCAAGTTTGTCGCCAAGAATCCTACCAAAGTAATCTTATCGACATGACATAGCGAGTCGGGTAGACATTCAAAACTTACTCTGATATTATATGTCTTGTTGATATGCTTCCCTCGTGCTTCATCGATGAGACAAGATGAGTATCTCACCGATGAAACTTCATCGTTGAGACCACAGGCCAGTCCTCCTGATATATTTTCTTAGGAAATTTTTATCGTTGTAACATTCTTGATCTCTCACTAATATTTTCAATACGTCAATTTTTTTTTTGTAATTGCGATGAACTTCTGTTGTTGATTTGACGCTTTGCAAAAGGCATTCCACTTGTGTTCTGGCTACTGTTCGTTGCTAGATCGACGAAATTTTTGTCGATATTCCGACGGGCTTGCGTCATGATTTTGACATTTTAAACTTCGTTAGAATAACGACGAAATTTGAGCGACGAAAATTATTTCGGTGATTCATCAGTATTCCAACAATAGATTGTCGAAATTCCAAAAAATTGTCATCGGATATTGGAGTCGAATACAGTAGTGCATTAATATAAATAATATTCATTATAAAAAATGATATATTTAACAAAATAATCACTTACTGCCACTACACGATCTCTCTCCTCACACAAAATATTTGCATGCTCATGTGTGGCATGCCAAAGTCCTATAGAAACCATCTAAATAAAAATTAAACTATGAATCAATAATCATTTGATTTTTCACTAACTAATAGCTATAAAAATGAATGTAATTTAAAATTTACTAATCTACATCACACCCTTGTGAGAGGCATCGAGCTGTCTATTGCACAAGATACACCTTGCTTCATTACCCTATCCACATCTGGAGGTGATTCCACTTGCATTATCTAAAAATATTTAACAAATTATTCGATCACGAAAAGTAGAATAGTGATGCAGGTCATGGCTTATAATGTATGAGATAATCAACAAAATTTTGAGTACTTATTGAACTATATATTTCTTACTATTTTCCCTATCCATAGCTTTTTTTAAAGCACTTATTTTAGGCCTTTATCCATAGTAGCGATGTAGTGAACTATTTCATAAAATGCTTCGGTAGACATGTACAAAAAATGTGGTAGAATAGAGAAGGTTGTGAACTATTTTAAAAAATACCTCAAAGAAATGTGGTCTCATGGTGATGGCATTCCATGCAAAATTTGTTTGTCATGGAATTCTATCACTATGAGACCACATTTATTTGAGGCATTTTTTTCAAACATTTCATTGCCTTTTCTATATTATTATGTTGGGATGGGGTGGATGGTATAGTGTGGTATTGGTTATGAGATGGAGGGGGATCATGAGATGAAGAGGGATGGTTTTTTTTATCATGAGGGGAAGAGGATCATTAGATGGGGTGGAAGGTGTACTTTGAGACCAAATTTCAAGAGAAATCATACAATGGTGTGGAAGAGGTACTTTGATCTAGAAATGTAGGGATGTCATTAGATGAAGTGGGGGAGAGGGGATTGTGAGAGGTGGGATGAAGGGATATCTTGCTCTTGATATGGAAAGATATCATTAGATTAGATGGAAGGGATATGTTGTTCTTTATTGGGAATGGGATAATGAGATGTAAGGGGATCATATGATGGAGGAGAAGGGTTTCCTTGATCTTTATATGGAGGGTAATATATGTTAGCATGCTTTGGATTAGGAGATGGACATATTTCATTTGATATACATTGTGTCATGAGGAAGGAATTTTTTATAGACTCTTCAACTTGGATAGATGGATTGATAGGGGATTCATTTAAGATTTAGGGTGTTAGGGTTTATCTTCATGTGTGGGTGATGAAGGTGGATGCATGATATGGTAAGATTGCACCACTTTTATTTGCATGGGGAAACAACCACCTTTGCAAAGTCCTTGGAGGAAGTTATTATGAGAGACATGGGATGACTTTGCTTGGTAAAAGTGGGGTGATGTGGAATTTAAGGATGTGGGATATGAAAGTGGAATAAGATGTGGAAGCTTACATGGATTGGTAAATTTGGGATGAGGATGAGGACCTTGAAAAGGATTTGGAGGGGAATTTTGGTTAAAGGCTTGGTTTCTATTCTTAAGGTAGTGATTTTTTTGAAAAATGCCTCAAAGAAATGTGGTCTCATGGTGATGGAATGGTATTCCATCACCATGAGACCATGTTTCTTTGAGGCATTTTTTCAAACAACTCACTTTCTTGTCTATGCTATTACTTACTATTATGCTTTGATAGTTTTTTTCCAAGCATCCATAGTGTTTTGGAAAGCACTTGTTTTAGGCTTTTAGTCATAGCATCAAGGAAGTGAATTGTTTGATAAAATTCTTTAGTAAAAACATATGGAAAATGTGGTAGCATAGAAAAGGTGGTGAGCTATTTGAAAAAATGCCTCAAATAAATCGAGTCTCATGGTGCTGGACATCACCATGAGACCACATTTCTTTGAGGAATTTTTTTAAACAACTCATTGCCTTGTTTATGCTATTGCTTACTATTATGCTTTCATAGATTTTTTCCAAGCATCCATACCATAGAAAACATAGTGAATTGTTTTGAAAAATGCCTCAATAAAATGTGGTCTCATGGAATGCCATGACAAGAAAATGCAATTTGTAGCTACTCCTAGTTATTAGTTATGCTATGTGAAGTAATTGCATCATTGCTTATGTTGACTTTCTAAAAAACTATATATTGTAATTGAAATTTTGTCATATATCAACATCTAGTTATTAGTTATGTAATGTGAATTAATGCTTTGAG
Organism: Sequoiadendron giganteum; assembly: GCA_007115665.2. Taxonomy (NCBI): domain Eukaryota; kingdom Viridiplantae; phylum Streptophyta; class Pinopsida; order Cupressales; family Cupressaceae; genus Sequoiadendron; species Sequoiadendron giganteum. The sequence continues at coordinate 754,279 of CM021101.1, read as the reverse complement.
TTTGAAAGATATGCAATCCAATGTAATCAATGATAAGAATATAAACTACAAAATATATTAAGTACAATTCATTAGTTAAAATATTTATTCTATTACTTGTGTGAAGGTTTGAACTCCACTAGCACTGGGAGGTGTTGCCGTGAAACCTCCACTATTAACCTATTCACCATCCAAAATTAGATATTAGAATATCATTCATATAACAATGTTATTCACATGTAATATTTATAATTGTTTACTAGTTACATACATCAATAGTAGATGTAGTGGAGTAAAAAATAAGTGGATGACTGGTGTAAACAGTATCAACACTATGACCCTCAAATTTTATTACAATCATTAAACTAAATTACTTAATCTTGCATTTGAAAGGAAAGAAAAGTGCAGAAAACACCTTCCTAATACTAATATTTAGGAGAGAGATACAAAAAATATTTCAAAAACTTGTAATTATAGAACATAAAGATGCACATACAAGAATAAAAAAATAGACAATAAAGAATTGAACACAAGATTTACATGGGAAAATCCTTTTAAGGAAAAACCCACACCAAAGTAGAGATCTCTTGTATTATAGTAAACTGTAAATTACATACAAGTTACAGAGCTATGCTCTTTCAGACATTGATTCATAGAATGAATCCAACAACATTACATTACAATTGCTTTGATCATCCTCCTACACAAAGCATTATTGCATTACATATAAAATTCACAAGCATAACAAGAGAATCATCGCTTCCATACTAGACAAATGGTCACAAACAAACTTAATCGTCACCTTCTACCTCTGTTGAAGTCCTATCAGAATATTGAAGAGACTTAAAATCATATCTCTCTAGATTATCATTGTCACCCTGATATGCCTATCGTTCCATCAGAGTATCGAAGAGACATTGTAGCAACTCATTTTGATATGACAAAGTCTTACCGATGAAGTCTCATTGAAATTTCGAAGGGACTTCCAACATTGTCCTTTCAATAATCATATGTCAATTTGATACAACTCCATTAGAATATTGAAGGGATCATATTTAAGGTCTCGTCGATATCCACCTGTCTCCTCAAAAATATTCCTTCCCTCCATTCATCAGAATGTCAAAGAGGCTGCCAAGTGACTCCCTCCGACATGGTGAAGTCTCATCAATGAAGCACTTATTGCCATGTCGAGGGGAGTAGGCATTTTATCTCGCTGACATTCACTTGTCAGCCCAATGAACCCAAACCTTGAAGCCTTTTACACCAAAATTTTTGAGACACCCTTTCTCAACATTCTCCCACTTGATGAAGAACTTACTGGCTCCTTCCAACATTTGAAGTCATTGAATATTCTAGGCCATAAGGCCCATCGAATTGGTACACCATTTGAACTTATCCATGCTCATAGGCTTCATCAATGCATCAGTAACATTCACCAGAGTGTCAAATTTTTCTAGACTAACCTTTCCATCCTCCACCATATCACAAAAAAGTGGTACTGCACATCAATATGTTTCATCTTGGCATGGAAGGTTGGATTTTTTTCCAAACAAATGGAACTCCGACTGTCACAGCAAATAAAAATATACCCTGCATCAAAATCAACATCAAAACACAATCTTCTAAGCCAATTGGCTTCCTTGCAGGTGTGAGTAGTTGTCATTTACTTAGCCTTAGTAGTGGATAAAGGTACTACAACCTATCACTTGCTCATCTAGCTAACTACACCACCAAAAAACATGAATAAATATCCACTGGTGGATCTTCTACTATCAATGTCCCTTACCCAATAAAAATCCACATATCCATGAATGCTAACTGAACTCTGAGATCCAATAGAGTAACCATGATAACATAAGGCATACTCAAAAATACCCTTCAAATACCTAAAAAATATCTTCACAACATCCCAATGCAACCTTCCTAGATTAGCCATAAACCGACTAAGCAACCCCACTTCTTGGGAAATGTTTGGCCTGGTACAAACCATTGCATACATTAAACAACCAATTGCACTTGTATAAGGCACCCTGATCATTTCCTCCAACTCAGTAGGATATTTTGGGCAATCTTCAACAAAAAATTTCATTCCCTACAACATTGGAACAACTAACTGCTTGCAATCCACCATATTTAACCTCTCTATGATAAAATTTATATACTTGCTTTGGTTGAGCCAAAATTTTCTATTTCCCCTATCTCTTTTGATTTCCATCCCTAGAATATTCCTAGCTGAACCTAGATCTTTCATCTCAAACTATGTTGACAATCGAGATTTTAATTCAAAAAACATACCCTTACTATTCCTAATGAACAACATATCATCCACATACAGGGCAATGATAAGAAGACAACCATTTTTATATTTAAAGTAAACATAGTGATTGGACTTTGATCTCACAAGTCCCAAAGACAACACATAGGTATCAAAATTCTAGTACCACATTCTAGGTGACTGCTTCAAACCATACAAAGATTTCTTTAATTTGCAAACCAAGTTTTCTTTACCTTTTTCAATGCAGTGATTTGGCTGGGGCATGTGAATCTCTTCCTTCAAATAACCATGAAGAAATTTTGTCTTCACATCCATCTAGTCAATCTCTAAGTCATATGCAGCTCCAAGTGACAATAAAAACCTGATAGACATCAACATAGCTACAAGAGAAAATATTTCTCCATAATCAATCCCCTCCACCTGGGAATATTATTTCATGACCAACCTTGTTTTATGCTTCTCAACACTTCCATAAAGACATATCTTCTTCTTGAACAACCATTCACATCCAAAAATTTTTCATCCTTTAGGAAAAGGTACCAGATCCAACATTTCATTCTTCTTCAAAGATGACATTTCCTCATTCATGGGTTCCAACCAAGAATCTAAATTAGACATACCCATAGCCTCTCTAATAGTCCTAGGCTCATCAGTGTTAGCAATCAAAGCATTGGCACAACTGGAATCTAACATAGAATATCTAAATTTTTCAATTAAGTGCTTTGGCTGGGACATGTAAATCTCTTCTTTCAAATCACCATGAATAAATGTTGTCTTTACATCCATCTACTTGATCTCTAAGTCATATGCAATTGCAAGTGCCAAGAAAAACCTGATAGACGTCAACTTAGCTACAAGAGAAAATATTTCTCCATAATCAATCCCCTCCACCTGGGAATATCCTTTCATGACTAACATTGATTTATGCTTCTCAACACTGCCATAAAGAAATATCTTCTTCTTGAACACCCATTGACATCCAAAACACTTTCATCCTTTAGGAAAAGGTACTAGATCTCGAGTTTCATTCTTCTTGAAAGATGTCATTTCCTCATTCATGGGTTCCACCAAGAATCTAAATTAGACATACCCATAGCCTCTCTAACAATCCTAGGCTCA
>CM021101.1:734421-750806 GCA_007115665.2 Sequoiadendron giganteum | reverse complement strand
ACACTACATCCCATAAATCTCAATCCATGAGAAAATATTCCATTTTGAGTTTCCACAACTCAAAATTTCCATCGTTAAACTTCTCAATCTCTATTCTTCCAAACGTGCTCACCATCTTAAATCTGCAATAAGTTATAAACTATATTTCTCTAAAAAATTCCCACTAAACAAGATCATCATAATAATCCCATCTTACCCACAAGGAAAAAAAAATTGGACAAGCTCTTACACCAATTGAAAGGAAAGAAAAGTGCAAAAAATGCCTTCCTGATACTAATCTTCAAGAGAGATATAGAAAATATTTCAAAAAATTGCAATTACAGAACATAAAGATGCACATACAAGAATAACACAATAGACAATAAATAATTGAACACATGATTTACATGGGAAAACCATTTTGGAAAAAAACCCACACACAAAAGCAGAGATCTCTTGTATTATAGTAAATCGTAAATTACATACAAGTTATAGAGCTATTCTCTTTCAGGTGTCGATTCATAGAATTAATTTGGAAGAATTACATTATAATTTCTTTGGTCATCCTCCAACACAAAGAATTAATGCATTACATATAAACTTCACAAGCCTAATAGGAGAACCATCGCTCCAATTTCCATACCAAACAAATAGTCACAAACAAACTTAACCTCCACCTTCTTCTTTTGTTGAAGTCCTATCAAAATATCGAAGAGACTTGAAATCTTGTCTCTTTGAATTCCCACTATCACCCCAATATGCCTATCATTCCATCGAAGTGTTGAAGAGATGTTGTAGCAACTCCTTTCGACACTCAAAGTCTTACCGATGAAGTCTCATCGGAATGTCAAAGGGGCTTCCAATGTTGTCCTACCGATAACGATATGTCACTTCGATACAACTCCATCAAAATATCGAAGGGACCACATTTAAGGTCTCGCTGATATCACCTGTCTCCTCAAAAAATTTCCTTCTCGTCGTTCAATATAATGTCAAAGGGACTACCAAGTGATTCCCTCTGACATGGTGAAGTCTTGTTGATGAAGCACTTATCGGCATGTCGAAGAGACTGCTCATTCAGTCCCATTGACATTCACTTATCTATTCAATGAAGCTTCAACTGATGCAAACTCTAAACATACCTAGCGATATGCCAAGCACTTATCGAGATGTCGAGGAGACTCACCTCTATTCTCGTCAACATGTGACTATCAACCCGATGAAGCACTTAACGCCAACCCATGGATCGGTCGCTTATCAAGATGTTGAGGGGAGCATTTCATCCCACTGAAATTCACCTGTCAGCCCAATGAACTCAAAGCTTGAAGCCTTTTATGCCATCAATTTTGAGACACCCTTTCTCAATATCATTTCAAAAATGAAATTTAATAAATTAAATTCAATGAACATATCATTCAACATGCCATCTTCTAGCACCATTTGGGAAGCTACAAACGTATCATGCACACCAACCTCTTGATTGTATGTGGAGTCATATGTATAGGTTGACCTACAAACCTAACAAGAATGGGGTGGAACCCTATCCCTTGAATTCTCCCCTGGCTGACACTATATAATAGGATTGGCATGCTAGATGATACTCTAGGTTAGAGAGCTAATAGACTATAGAGTGTCCACCTCAATACTCTCCTTCACGAAAAAAGGGATAGCAATGTGCTCATAAGTCGGCCTAGCGAGTTATCATCTCCCTTTCCTCTAAGGATCAAGATGTGCACCTGGTATATCCTGCAACAACCCACCACCTCTCCCTTGAAAGTCCTGCATATCAAAACAGCTGGGGACTTTGTTGAGGACGAACTCATAGTAGATTTTCCTCAAGAAATATCGAGAGACCTCGTTATTGTTGCATGGAGGATGGTCGAAAACCATCTACCACATCTTCCAAAAATGGATGAATTTGAGTTCTCCACAATGCAAGTGCACCTTGGAAGGATTTATAGATTGCAGATGAAGAAATATGATAGTGTAAAATGATTTTGATTTGCTTTTATTTTTCATATAAAGACTCAAAACATTCTTGCATTATAACGCGAGTGCATTATAAGCTTGGTGTGATCGAGCCTTAGGCTTAGTCACACCAAGCCATAATGTGAGCACGTTATAACACGCTCGTGTTATGAATTTTCAATTTTTTTAAAAACAATTGGCCACTTTTTATCTCTTGAACTTTTTACACCCACCTAGGAATAGGGTTAGGGTAAAAAATGGACAGCCTAACCTTAACCCAAACCCCAAGCTAAACCTAAACATAAACGTAAACCTAATTCTAACCCCAACTATAAAACTAAACCTGACCATAACCTCAACTATAAAACTAACCTAACCTTAATCCCTAAACCATAAACCGTAATTGCAACCCTTACCTAACCCTATCCCTAACCATAAACCATAATTATAACTATTAGGGTTAAGTTTTATGGTTAGGGTTGGAAAAAATGTTAGGGCTAGATTATTACTGAATTATAATTAGGTTGAGGATTCTATGATAAAGCTTGAGGTTAGGATTGGGGTTAGGGTTTAATATGGGTTAGGTTAAGGTTATGGTTATGTTATGGTTAAGTTTCAATTAGGGTTTAATTCGATCTATGATTCAATTATAGCTAGGGGGGTTAGTGTTAGGGTTAGAGTTATGAGAAATATGTTTATCATTAGGGTTTAGTTTAGGATTAGGGATAGAGTTAGGAACATGGTTAGGATCAAGGTTAGGGTTAGGGTTGGGATTAAATTTAGGATTAGGATTATGATTAGGGTTAGAGTTATGATTATGAGAAATATGATTAGGGTTAGGGTTATGATTAAGGTTAGTGATAAGGCTATGATTATGGTAGGGGTTTGAGACTCTTATGCTAATTTTGAACCCTAAATAAATCATAAACCTAGAATTGAACCTTGATCAAAACCTTAATTGAACCCTTATTTAATCCCACCCTTAATTCAATCATAATTCTAACTATAATCCTAACCTTGAACCTTTCCTTATTTCATCCCCAATCTTAACCCTAACCATACATATAATTGAAAAATAAACTAAACCTAACTTTAACATTATTTGTAATGTTAACCCTGATACTAACCCTAATTCTAAAACTAATAATAATTGAATCCTAACCCTAATTAAACCCTAACCCTAACCATTACCCTACCCATTATATAACCCTTACCCTAATTAAACCCTAACTATAGCCATAATTTCATAATTGGATAGTAACCTTAATTCAACTCAATTTAACCATTATTATATCCATAGCCTAATTTCATCCTATTCAAATTTCACCCTAATACTATTCATTTGGGTTTAAGGTTAGGTTTAGGGTTCAATTAGGGTTATGGTTAGGGTAAATAGTATTTTATGATTACAGTTAAATCAATGTTATGATTAGGGTTAATGTTTTAGGATAAATATTAGGGTTAGGATTAGGGTTAATAGTATTTTAGGGTTAAGGTTAAAGTCAAGGTTATGGTTATGGTTAATGTTTTAGGATAAATATTGGGGTTAGTGTTAGGATTACAATTTGATTAGGGTTAGATTATGATTAGGATTCAATTAAGGTTAGGGTTAAGGTTTAATTATAGTCAAATTTAATACTATGGTAAAGGTTCAATTAGGATTCAATGAGGGTTAAAGTTGGGGTTAGTGTTCAATAAGGGCTAAGGTTAGGTTTCTAAGATAAAGCATTGGGTTAGAGTTAGAGATGGGGTTCTACACTAAAGCTTGGAATTAGGATTAGGGTTACAATTTAATTTAGATTATAGTTAGGTTAGGGTTAGGGTTAAATTCGGGTTAATTATGACTATGATTTAATTAAGGTTAGGCTTTGGTTAGGGTTATGATAAAGCTTGGGGTTACGATTATAGTTATGACCATGGTAGTTAAAATTGTTAGGGTTAGGGTACAACTAGGGTAAGCCTTATGGTACTTTAAGGGTTATAAGATAAAAAATAATAGTATATTAAGCTTATAAGATTAAATATATTAATCTTAATAATAATATTTAAATAACAATATATTGATAATATTATATATATTAATAATAAAATTAATAATATAATACTAATATACTAAGAATAATATAAAAATAATATAATGATAATATTAATAATAATATATAATAGTAATATTAATAGTAATATTATATAATATATTATTATTTAATATAATCAATTATACTATATATTAAATCTAATATAATAAACCTTTTTTAATATTTAATATAATATTATTGATTGTAATGCTACAACTACCATTATTATAAAAAAATATGCCTAAAAATGATCTCTCAACATATATTAAATAGATTAATATTTAAGTTATATGTGCTAGTTTTATCAGTAATGATTTACTATTTACCAAGAAGGAATCTTGGATGATAAGGTTTTTTTGGGAATTCATCTTCTTATGGGGGTTTTCATGGGGTCATTTTATTATCTTGTGTGGCTATTATTAAAGAATGAACAGCTTGTGGTCATAAACAACAACCACCAAGTTGGCTAGAAAATAATAACAATGAGGTGTCCAAATTAGGTAGTTAATTTATTATATGTGCATGATACAAAGAGACGATGCATAAATAATAGGGGAGAGCCAAGGGAATAACATAAATATATGTGGCATACCAATAATAGATGGTGATGCACCAACAATAAGAACAATATATGGTGCAAGTTAGCAGCATGAATAGTAGACTACACACTAGGTGCAGGAACAACAAATGACACACTAATAATAACACCACTAGACAACAAGCGGTGCACCAATAGAATGAATAGTAGATGGTACACTGGTATTAGGAACAATAGGAAACACACCAATATTAGCACCATCAACAGTGGAAGGAGTACCAAAACTAGTCAAATAATGGAGTCCAAAAGCAAGTTGTGCATGATCAAGAAGAGGAACAGGAGCCTCCATTTCAAACTTTCCCTTAAATATTAAAAAAATACTTACATATATATTTCACTATGATCCTTCATAATTTTTGTTAGTCCTTTGAAATCTCCATATCATATAGGTATCCATCTATCCATATGGGATAAGAATTCTTACTCTATCTAGAGAATTTGAATCATTAAGACAATCTATGTCTCAATTCCTCTTGATAGATTAATTTCCCCTATTATAAAAGTATTGAGGATGTTGTCTATCAATAATTATAAAATCAATTTGCACCCACCTAAAAATTTTTCCTAAATCCTTAAGGATGCAAAAATTTCATCCAAACCTCTTCAAAGCATATGGGGACTTTTATTTTATCTTATGTTTTATTAGGTTCTTTAGATGTTAACACAATTTGGTATATCCAATCTATGAATAAATACCAACTCCACTTTAGAAAACTTTCACACTATGTGTTATAAATGAAGGTGAACAAATATAAAATGACTATATGATTTCAACCATAGATTTGATTTTATCCTTGATGTATAACCAAATGAAGAATCTAAGAAAATAAATTAAAAAATCAAATAAATATGGAATAAATGAATTAAACACATAACATAGTGTTTATATCTTTTTTCACGGAGAAACCCTTTTGAGAAATAAATCCACCAAGAAGAGAGGCTCAAATCTATATTATCTTCAAAATAGAGATTATATAAAATCCTTCCATTCTTCTTGTCAATATTCAATACTTTGGCACTTACAAAAATATTTTTTCACTCTTGATAATTACATGCACATACTATTGCAAGAATGTTGTAGGCATTTCCAGTGATGTCAACAGTATGGAGTTTGCTAATGATGATGTTGGAATTGTTGTCATTAGATTGGTACTATGCGGTTGCATATGTTGTAATTTGTATGTTGATCATAAGTATTGTGTATGGTGGATGTCATGAGTTTCTTATTTCCTTATTCTCATGTATAAGTAAATGATGTTGTGAATATTGCATTCATTGTTTGATGATGTAAAATGTATAAAAGAATTTCTTAAAGTTAGTGGCTCAATAAGTCACATTGAGAAGCTCAAGAGAATGCTCTCAATTTGAAGATATGTTCCTATGGTTTGAAATACATACATAATCAAGTGTGAAGCATATTTTTTCCTATTTTTCAAAACATAGAAGTCATCGTAGAAGTTTCTCGGGTTAGCAATGTGAAGACTGTGGTGTTGCAATCATGGAAAGTTTAAATAAATGCTCTGCATTTCTCCATTGTATCTATTGTGGTCTTGTGGTTTGGAGGATGATTTTAATTGGTCTATTTATCTTCTCCCTTCGATTTTTTTTTGATGTGGTGTACCACATGTTGAGTTTTCAATGTTCTATCTAAAGATTGTGTTGCCTAAGATTGCAGGAGATACTAGTTTTGTGTCTATTTTCTTGTACCAACATAATGTTGCATGAAGTTGTGAAAGAAGGGCATGGAAATGTTTTTAAATATCATTCAATTCTTGTAATTTAATCCGTATAATGTTATCTGGTCTCTCTGGTACCACTCCTAGTCTGGATTTAATATTTTATGGGTTAAATGTTTGTTGGGTTGACTTGGTACATTAAGTTGTTTGTGCCAAGTTTTTATGGCATGCACTAACATGGGATTGTGTGTAGAGGTAAAATAGGTCCTACTTATCTCCTAGCTTTGACCACATTGAATTTCCATTTTCAATTTTTTTTTGAGCTAACTCATTTTGGCCATTACACTTTTCATGTTTATACATTTTAGTGTGGCGGACAAGGAAAATGTTTTTGATACTTTTGGAAGGTCTAAATGAACGATCAAATGTGTGATAAGATGTACATGTGAGGTGTTGTGTGTTCAATGTAAATTCCAAAATTTGTGCACTGAAGGCAAAGGATTGAGTGTGAATTTTCAGAGGTGTTTTATGTTTGAGGAAGACAGTGAGTCAAAAGTATAAGAGTATAAGTAAAGTGTTGAAGGTAGTGAATCATCAAAAGTGTGTAAGTGTATGCTAGAGGCAGTGAGCCAAAGGTAGAAGTGTATGTGTGAGTTTTACAGAAAGCAAGCCAAAAATAGAGGAGTGTAAGTGAAGTGTTGAAGATAGTGAGCCAGAGGTAGTTATTTATTTGATTCATCAAGTGTTGTAATTTGAGGTTGTAGCCTCTTTTCTATAAGTTTTGTATCTGACAAGGAGTTTTAAACTTCCTTTGGTTAAATCCATAAAAAAATTGTAAATATTGTTTATCTTTGTGATTCTAGATTTGGATAGTAGGTCCAAGCAGGTTTCTCACCGTGGTTTTCCCTTGTTGGGTTTTCCACGTAAATATGGTGTTGTGGTTGTGTGCATTTTTCCTTGAATGTTTTATCTGCTTAAGGTAGTTAGAATTTTTTATTGATAAGTTTTGAATTGGATTAATTGGATTAATTTACATGGAAAACCCTATTAAGGGAAAAACCATGTAGTGAGGATTAACTCGCTTATATATGAATAACAATGCCAAATACAATAGGCTCACTGCCCAAAAGACAAGAAAGGCTCACTACCAAGGGCTCATTTCCCAAAGGACTCACTATTTAGAAAAAAGAAGAATAGAAGAAGACTATTACAAGTATTTTCACTAACTTAGAGCAATGGGAAGTGTAGACACATAAAAATGACCAAAGCTTGCAAGCAATATTTTACCACCTTTCGTCCTAGCATAATTATGACATTTTAATTATGTTTCTAACCCACCTTCAACTATTAATTAAATAATTCATAATTATTTAATTAATTCATGATTTTCTATTCTTCATGATTATTAAATAAATAAATCTTATTTATTTATTTAATGTGTCACTAATTATCAAGCCTTCTCATAATTAAATAAAGTCCTCAATTTATTTAATTAATCTTTATCGTTAATGTCCTCTTGATTATTAAATAAATATATTTTAATATATTTATTTAATATGTCACTAATTCCTAAATCCTCTTTTAATTAAATAGATTCATTAATTTATTTAATTAACTAACTACCTCTTCTAAATCAAATAATTATTCTTAATTACTTAATGGCCTTATGTGACATTTCCATCTTTTTAAATAAAACAATTTATTTAAAATGACGTCACATAGTTAACTGATTCTTCTTTTAGTAATTAATTTCAAAATCAATTACTTATTATCTTACAAAATCCATATTTTGAATTAATTTAATTCAAAATGGAAATATTCTTCTACAAATCAAGTAATTTCTAAAATTACTGATTTTCTAAAATCTCATCTTCTTATCTTCTGATTTTTACTAATTTCATCTCAATGTCACGTTTATTCTCCATCATTGATTTAATTTCCTAAATTAAATCTTGTCCACAAATTTGGGGATTTTACCCTAACCCTAATTGAGAGTTGCCATTTTGAATCTTAACCATTGATTTCTAGGGCATTTCTCAATCTCTCATCTCATCCATCCGTTCAAGATTGCATTTTCTATAAAATGGCAATCTTGTCCTCATTTTTGAAATCTCATATTATAATCTCTTGAATATCTCTTATTATCATTGCTTAATATCTTTGCATTTGTCATTTTAGCTACTTGTATGCTAGAATTAATTTCTATTTGCATTTAGTTTATACAAATCCTTCAAAGTTTTTCTTAGAACTAGTCAAATATAGAGTTTCCTCACACAAATCTAAGGGTACATTCTTCAACACAGCAAACTAAGGAGGTGCAATGGAAATCAGCCATGGAGGAGAGAGGAATGGGTGAGCTTGTTCCAATTTTCCTTTCCTTTTCTTATTTTCTCCTTTGCATTCTATTGATTGTTTGGATTTAATTAACATTGCATGCATTATATGACTAACAAATCTATCTTGCAGAAAATATCCATCATTACATTGGTGAACCCGACCCCATTACACATTTTTGTAGGTTCTCATAGGGCTTCATTTCTCTTTTTGCAGGTACAGGAGTATGGAACAACGCAAACGCTCTGTTGCGCCGCATTTGTCTTCGTGAGTGACACATTTGACTTGTCGCAATGCATTTGAGCTCGCCAGTGATGCATTCGACCTATCACAACGCACTTGACCTATCGAGCGACACAATTGACCTGTTGCATCGCATTTGACCTCCTGCGATGCAAACGACTGGTAACCTTTTTTTCGATTTTATTTCAACTTTTGTTTTTTGTTCTCTTTTTTGTTTCTAGATTAGTGATTTCTTGTGTTACTAATTTTCTTGTGATAGCATGTGTCTGGATGGATTTAATTAATTTTCTTTGTTACTTCTTTCAAACAACTTGCATTTTACATGCATTGGTTAAAAAGAACAGACATGCAAATGCATATTGGTTAAAAAGAACAACAAACTTTGTTTTTCATTGGGTTTAAAATTTAATCTTAGATAGACAATACTACAAACGATTAAAATAAACCCCTTGTCTAAAAAACACTACAAATGGATAAAATGAACCTTGTGCATTCTCTGTTTGTACAAATTTTATTTTTGGTTTAAAAAGAATACCATGCGAGTGTGATCTAAAATATTCATGTGCTCTCTCTTTGTTTTTAAACAAAGATTGATTGAACTATGAATATTTTGGTTCACTTTTGTTGAACTTTAGAAAATTGGGCCTGCTTTGGTGGGAAAAAGTACTCACCCCAAAGCAACTCAAACCAGAAACGAAGCTCTTTTTACGAGCTACTTCCGACCGGTATATAAATGTGAATCCTAAGGGAAAGCCTAGGATTACGAGTGCAGATATGTCATACAGACCAAGTAGTACTCCCCAAAACCCTATTGAGCTTAACCTATTTAGGTTGGAGTGTCTCCCTAATGGAGCTTAATCTTGGCCCCATGTATGACCACTCGAACGGATGTCCGAATTAAATCCTTTGTTATAGAAAGCCAAAAACCTTCTATTTTTTGTTGCAGCAACGGTCGTTGCCAAGGCACCCACACCTGCACAGTTCTTATTAGAAATGAGCAATATTCCATGGGAGTTTCATGGAGGTTGGAAGCTTGGTTTCCCTAAGAAGTGAGTGCACTGTAAGGGGGAGCCCGTGGGGCCAAGCTTTGAATTCATTCGCTAAGGATATGCGGTTAGTGGGATCCAAAAGAATACTATCTTTGCAGCCCTAGGATTTTTGTCAATGTCTTCCATGTGGTTGATTTTCAATTCTTTTTACAACACCAAGTGTTTGCCAAACTGTTTTTAGAAAACTTCAACAAACTGAACATCAAAAATTTGAGACAAAACTAGTAAAATCTGCAAAACTGTTTTTTCCAAAAAAATGCTTCCCGCAACGCAAACGCTCTGTCAAAATGCATTCACTATATTTTGAGCCGCAATCACTCTGATGAGCCGCATTTGAAACATCTCACATCACATTCGCCATTATGTGCCGCATTCACCATTTTCAAACTACATTTTCTATTATGAGTCACATTCGCCAGCTCCAGAACTGCATTCATCATTCTGAACCGCATTTGCTCTATTGTGCCGCATTCACCATTTTCAAACCGCATTTTCTATTCTAAGTCGCATTCGCCAACTCCAGAACTGCATTCGTCATTCTGAGCCGCATTTTCTCTGTTGTGCCACATTCATTGTGATGCATTTGCAAAAGTTTCATAACCATCTTCCCAATGTCAGAATTCAATCAAGTCTTCCTTCACTGTTACTGTTTAAACCAGAAACTGAATTGCTCAACTTCTTTTAAACATTGCATTATAGATACCATATTTTTTAAGATCACAATAGGGTTCCATTTCCATTCCATTAGTTGCATTGTTAACTCTACCATCTCCTTAGATGCTTACTTTTGCAGATTTTAGGAGTAGACTCTTACCATCCATTGCCAAAACTTTGCATTCAATAGTAGGTTATCATTGGACCTAATCACCCTTTGTCATTTAGTCAAATATTTTGTGAATTATTTCCCACTCAATAGTCTAGTGTGGAAACTTCACTTTGTCCTCTTTTAGTCCTTTTATGGTCCATTGGTTTTCCAAACTTGAATTATTGCCAAAACTTTGTTTTCTCAAGTAGTCATCTCCTTAGATTTCTTAATAGTGAGTACATCTTAGGCTCCTCTAGTTGCATACCATTTAGAGTCTCCATTTTTAGTGTCACACCATTTAAATTCACAAACCGTTGGTCTCCTTTAGGTCTCATTTGCATCTCATAAACATTCCTAAAATTCCAAAAAACCCAAAAACATAGTGTCATATTTATATCATTGTCCCCCATCATCCCAAAGTTGAGAAAAAATTTTATGGTTGAAACTAGATTACAGGAAAAGAAAAGACTCATGGATTCCTTTGGACAAGACACCAACTTTCTTGGTTTCACAACTGGCATGGATTCCTTCCCTAACGACATGAACAATCCTTCTTATAACATGGGAAATTCCAATGTCAATCCTTTCAGTGAGATGAATATCCCACCCTCTCCACAAGATCTTTTTGAACAATTTATCTATAGAGACTCAAATGGGGAAGTCTTTGAAGAAGACATATTAGTTGTTGCCCAACACCCAGAAGTTGTTGCTTCTGTAGAAGAAGTAGTCTTAAATGACTCCTCCAAATTCCTAGCTATGCTCCTTGACCAAGGGGCTAAGTTACCAAAGGGATTTGATCTTAACACTCTTAGAGAAACATCTCCCAATCCCCCATCACACAATCCTTCCATGGGAGCTTCTTCACAAAATGTCATCAACACCATCAATGCTACCTCCCTTGGTCATACTACCACCACAACCAACACAAAATCTATTGGGGGATCATCTACCCAAACCAACACCACATCACAATCCATCCCCCAACAAACATCCACTATCCCTTCACAGAAAATGGGTGCAACGACCTCAAATCTCTTTGGAAATTCATCTAGTTCCATGGATGCATCAACAAACCTATTATTAGGTTCTTCAAATGCTATGGCAACCAAATCATCCAACCCTTTTGGGAGAAATAAACAAAGAGTTGTCATTCAAAGCACCCAACCTAATTCCTCACAGGTTAATACCAACATTCCTGTGAGCCAAAACACCAACATTCCTCATGGCCACAATTTCTTATTTGGGAAAGGCAATCAAGGTGCTCAATTTTTCACTCCATTTGGGCATCAACAAGCTCAAAATCAACAAGGCCCTCAATCCTTCACTCCATTTGGGCATCAACGAGCTCAAAATCAACAAGGCCCTCAAATTCAATCCAACATGGCAGGATCTCACATCCCCATTTATGCCTCTCAAGTTCATACACAACAACACATCCCTCATCAAAACACTCATTTCCAATAACCACATAATCAGAACACTCATTTTGCTCACCGAAAACCAATTCCAAATCAACACATCTCATCACAATAGGTGGGAAATCAAGCCATCCCTATCACCAAGATGTGTGATACTACCAACAACCCAATTGTGGAAGCACTCACACTCCAACTCGCTGCTCTTCAAACACAAGTGGAGACCTTGCAACAATCCAACAAAAAGTCTTACATGTCACATGACTTGTGTCCATATCCATTCGACACAACCTTGTATATGCCACCCTTTCCTCATGGATATGTGGTACCTCATTTTCCAAAATACAAAGGCTAAACAAACCCTATTGAACACATATGAGAATTCACCACTAGTTGCATGGAAATTGCATATGAGCAAACATATCTCATGAGACTTTTTTCTAGAAGTCTCACAAGTCATGCACTGGAATGGTTCTCACTATTGCCTAAAGGAATCAAAACATGGGATGAATTGGCAAACAAGTTTATTGAAAATTATGCCTATAACATTGACATGGATATTGACATTGCCTCCTTATGCAGACTTACCCAAGAGGATGCAAGAGAGACTTTTATCCCATTTTTTCAAAGATGGAGAACCTTAGCAAGCAAATGTCTAGTAGAAATACCTGAAAAGGAGAAAGTCACTATGTTTGTACAAAATATCTTAGGACCGCTAAGGTATGGCTTACAAGTCCATTGTTGCACCACTTTTGTTGACCTTGTTGAAAAGGGTGTTCAACTTGAGAAAGCCTTGATTGCCAAAGGTGAATTAAAATATGGTGGAAAAACTATCAATGCCACCACAAATAATAACCCAAGTAGCTCCAATGACAAAACCAAATACTAGGTTAAGAACAAACACATTACCAATGACGCTGTGGTTGATGAAAAAACCGTAAATGCAACAAGTCACATACTCACCATCAAAGGAGTACAAAATCAAAATGGACCTATAACTACACCAACACCAACTACTAATGATATCCAAAGCAATCCTACTCAAACTAATCAAAGGCAGTTGCATCAACCGCGACAATTCCAAAAATGCACATACACACCTTTGGGTGAACCTATCAAAATTGTCTTGAAGAAACTACTCCAAAATGGAGTCATAATGTTGGAAGAACTTAAACCGTATGACCTTGGTTAGTTCAAGTCATCATGGTGGGATGATAGTGCATTTTATGATTACCATCGTGCCAAAGGGCACAAAACCTCCTCTTGTCATCAATTGTGAAATCTGGTACAAGACCTTATTGAAAATCACACCATTGAGTTGGGTGGTCAATCATTCACGTCTAATGCAGATCATACTATTCACAAGAACCCACTATAGGATCATGGTAAACCTTCCTCATCTAGCATGAAGAATACCAATAATCAAGCCAATCACATCCGTCTTGCCTACAATAACATTTGCCCTACTTACAATTATCTCGGTGGTACCATTATTAACAATCTTCGCACTGCTAATGAAGATAAGTGTGTTAATACCATTACCATTAAAAAGGCTCTGGAATGCAATGTCACTATCCCAGGTCCTTATGCCCATCAGCCTAAGATCACCATACCCAGTCCATCTGCTAGAAAGTTAAACCCTAAACTAGAGTTAAACCTTATTGAGCAATTGAATAAAACACCCGCTCAAATATCCATTCTCGAATTTCTTCGTATCTCACCCGCACATAAGGCCATCTTGGATAAAGTCCTGCAAGAGTCATTTGTCCCAACCAACATTGACGTTAACCATTTTGAGACTATGGTCAGATATCTGAATTTGCCTCATCACATTACCTTTTTGGATAGTGACTACTCCTCACCCAAACCATCTCAGAATGATGCCCTTCACATCAAGGTTTTTGTTCACAAGCATAAGATTAGATGAGTCTTAGTAGATGGTAGAGCAGGATTGAACATATGCTCTTTAAAATTGGTTAAATCTCTTGGCTTCTCTGATGCATGTGTAGATGCTACCAAGAGCATTGTCATCAAGGTATACGATGATGAAGAACATGCTTCTAAAGGCATCATCACAATTCCACTCCGGGTGGGACCAGTTATCATAGATACAACATGCCAAGTCTTGGATTATGACATACATTACAATATCTTACTTGGTCGCCCCTGGATTCATGCTCTAAAGGCCATTCCTTCCACATACCACCAATTCCTGAAATTCCCTTTTGATGGTATTGAAATAACTCTCCCAGGAGATCCTGATCCACTTCAATACTGTACCAATCTGCAAGCCACTGCTGAGCACCAAGTACCCATCAATCGAGAAGCCTCAATTTCCACCTCATCCAAATATATTGACCCATCTGCATTCACCAAATAATCCATTCCATCAAATTTTATCACACCATCTTCCTCAGCCTCCATACCAAGTAAAGACCTTCAAATCCAGGACCTTGGTTGTGGACAATTCAAATTGAATACGGCTTATTGTATTGCCACAATACCTAAGCTGCCTAAAGTCTATGGTAGACCATGTTTTGCAATCAAGCCCAAAACAACTTTCAAGGTTCTACCAAAAAGTGTTTTCACACTGTGGAGTGATATGGGTAATGAAGTCATTATCGACATAGATAGCTGGATCTACAAAGACCCAGAAGAGTTACCTCCACTACTAGTGCATCTCTATGGAAAAGGCTATGATATATGCAAAGCCCTAGGTTTTGATGATAAAAGTGATCTTGGAAAGTACAACAATGGAAGGAGGGAACCTATTATCATTTCTGCAAGACCAAGGTACATAGGGCTAGGGTTTGAACAACTTCAAACTGACGATCGACATACCTATGAACTTTCAAGTAAGGTTGTAATGGCTACAGAAAGTGTTGAGACATGTGAAGAATCCCCTACCGAAATTGACTCAAATGAATGGGAATGGGGATCTGAGAAAACCCTAAGTGACTATGATATTGATGAACTATTCCTGGATCCTGGTCAACTCCCCTTTGAAGAACGATTCTGACAAGAGTACAATATTGATCCCATTGACCGACATTCCAAAAATAAGGAATGGGTAAGAATTCCTTGGAATCCAGAAGAACATAAGGTGTCCTCTGTAATACTCGAATTATCCCACCCCATTCCTGAGCCCACCCATGAGCCTAACTTATCTGAGCCCACTATCCATACCTCTAAAATTTCATCCAGTAATCATGATGGTTATACTTTTGTGCCCTATTATGACTTTTAGTTTGACTCATCAAAATCAAAGTATGGTTCATCCATTGCATCTGACACGGAAGTTGAAATTGACAACTTTGCCTTCACACTTGAGGCATCAATTTGCACACTTTTCGCATCCTCCCCATCTTTTACCAACACTAACGATGGGATTCCCCTTGCTTACTCACAATTGATTGACTGGGACCAACAAGATCCATGAGTGATGGACATTTTTTAGAATGATGAGGTGATAGAAGAATTCATGGGGCTCCGAGAAGGCATACCATGGGGTGATCACAAAACAAGATTTTCCATTGACCTAGATTGTGTAGCTTACTTCGAGGAGACTGTGCAATCCTATAGTCACAAAAATACAAAGAATAAGACAAAAAAATAAATGTCTTTAGGTGAAAACCGCAAAGCACCTTCTGACAACAAAATAGTAAAAATAAAGGACGTATCCGAAGGTGAAAACCTCTTTGAGGTGCCTAAGGATGGAGGATTGGAATTTCTTCTCATAACACAAGAAAAATTGGCAATGCTCATTGAAGACACCATCGAAGTAAACATAGCCACACTAGAGAATCACAAAATTATTCTCTTGGCCACATCATTGTCAGAGGAAGAAAAACCCGAATTTCAACAATTCTTCACAGACATGAAAGTTAACTTCGCATGGTCATATGCTGACATGCTAGGCCTAGATCAAGAATTGGTATTGCACCATCTTCTGTTAATCCCAAATATCAAACCAGTCAAACAAAATTTGTGAAAAATGAATCCACATTACATGTTGAGCCACCAAACACACTTGCTAGCCAAGATTGACCCACTAAAGTATCTCCTAAGTCGGGCAGCTTTGACAGGTTGTTTGGTGAAGTGGGTCATGATATTGAGCGAGTATGACATACAATATATTGAGTGCAAGGCAATAAAAGGTCAAGTAATAGCAGATCAACTTGAAGATGCACCAATCCAAGCCACTCATCCAATGATAATTGATTTTCCTGATGAGTCTATTTTT